>OMNV01007593.1:0-28299 GCA_900303265.1 Brotula barbata
TTTTAACGGGACATTTTTAAAAATGAAACAAAAAAAGTAGGGGTTACTGTACGTTGTTTTTTTTTTATTTATCATAATGTTTATTGCAAATTATGGGTTTCTTTTGTGCTTTTTTGTGGCCTTTTCAATTATTAAAGTGTTGATAGATAGATAGATAGGATAGATAGATAGATAGATAGATAGATAGATAGATAGATAGATAGATAGATAGATAGTGTGACCCATCCTTATTGAAAGAGGATCTGACCTCCTGTAAGCTCCCCTCCCGACACAGCGGGAAACACAATACGTTGATCCTCTAATGAGGATGAGCTCAGAGGAGGGACCAAGGAAAAGTCAGAAGGTTTATGTATTAGGGACTGGCCTGCTGTGCAGTCTGCTGGTCGGTCCTCTGCATAGCGATAATGGCCCTGCGGAGGGGGTAACCTCTGTCGGTGACCGCCCCAATCAGCTCTCTTTCCACTGGGCTCAGAGCTGACAAGAGCTCTGCTGACGAATCTGAACCAGCGGAGCAGGGAGGCAGGTGGTTGGACGCCATGGGGGGATTGGAGCAGGAGTCTGCACGTAGAGACTTAAGAGAAAGAACAAACTGTGATGAATGAATGCTGACCGTGACTCCTTCTTCCAACAACACCTTCAAAGTCCACAGATCGTAGTATAAAACAAAGTTTAGTTTCTGAAGAAACTGCATTGTGATTACATGGTGCTGAACGCTTTTGTTTAGGACGCTTAGGTTTTGTCATTTCCAGGTGAAAGTCGCAAGAATTGTCCTTTGAAGGCATTTTGAGTATTTTGTCCATTTGTTTACAATGGAAATTTTCAAATGTTTAATTGAATTGTATTTAAATGCAAAAATACTTTTTTATATTGGATTTTCTACAGTCCTAATGGTGCCGAACATTTTGACGTTGGTTTGAAGTTTTTAGCTAAAATTGTGTAGACCGCCAAAGGTTTTAAAGTGTGGCAACTCTGATAAAATCCCTGCAGTGTGCAGTGTGAATGCTGTCAACATGGGCTCAGAAAAATTAGCCCTCATCTACTTACAGTCCCATTACCATTTTGGATACTCCAGGTGAGCCATCCAACTTGACTCATCCCTCTGTCATGTGTGTAACCAATGAAATGCTCATATTCCTCCGTCTTCATTCTTTCCGATTTTTTTGTCCATCTAAATATTTCAGGACCCCCACCGCTTCTAAGATCTCGTTGATGTGGAAGGTTCTCTCCTCTCTCTTAAATTCACTCATATCATCTGAATTCTCTGCATTAGCCACAGAGTTCTGTGTTGCCCACCATCTTGTCAGACCACAGGTGGTAAAAAAATAAATAATGCAGTTGTCCGCTACTGCTTTAACAGCTAGCTAGCTCTAACTAGCTGAACGGCATTACAGAATGTCCTGCTAAATGTGGCAAAAACTGTGAGTCAATTCAATTAAATTTTATTTATATAGCGCCAAATCACAACAAAAGTTATCTCATGGCATGATTGTGAGTAATGGTGCAATTAATGAGCTTTCATGGCCATTTATCATCAGAATACGATGACTAATATCCTCCAGATTAAGTTTAGCTTGATTAAGGTAATAGTTTGTTACATGTGTTTACATGATCATATCAAGTTGTGGATGTAAACGTGGCTAATGTCTTTCTGTAATCTGGACGAGGAGCATAGAAGTGAATGTAGAATAACATTAATGTGGATCTACAGGGTAGTGCGGCTCTCAGGAAACACCGTGTCGCTGAGAGAGACGATTTCAGAGAACGTTGCCTCGCTAATCCAAGTGAACCTCTAATAACCCGCCTGAATTCAGGGCCCAGACTTTACACAGACTATTTTTAGAGTGCAGATCCCTGGAAACATTTTGGAAATGTGAGCTGAAATACATTCGATGGCAAAGGATTGCTTTCCTCTTACAAATGTCGTGAAAATCAAATGACAGAGTAAAAGAAATTAATGAATTAGAAATAAATTAAACAAACCAAATGATCCCACTTTAAATTTAGTTCTGTATTTGTGGCGCCTGGCATCGAGCCTGTTGGTTCTCTCCTCCAGGATTATGTGTAGAAATATATAGCAGGGCTCAGAGACAGCTAATGCCCTGGGCTTTAGGCTGCACTCATATTTCTGCTCTGTATATTGCAGACTGCAGAGAATCAGTTTTCCTAAACAACACACAAAGGCTTTGTGGCCAACATGACATTATGAGGGGAATTAATAAAAATCTTTCTGCACCGTGCAAAATAAGCACTTTGATAACTTAAGCAGATACATTAGACTTCTCCTGCATTTGTTTTGGAGTTTCATTAAATTGCTTTCAGGTAAAACGTAGACCTCCACTTTTGAAAGATGAGGTACAGAATGACACAACTGTAGAGTGTACATTTTAGTAAAACCGTCAGACTAGGAGAACTTGGGAAAAACATGATCAGACTTGAGGAAAAATAGTCTGAGACTGCATTTATTTATTCAAACTTGTTGAATGAAGGTTCTCCACTGTTTGGTGCACACCAACCAAGGCATTTTTTTTGTTTTAGTTTTCCTTGGTATTATTGCTCGCTTGCACACAAGATGTGCACAAAACAAAAGAACCCAGTGGGTTCTGTCTACATCCAAGAGAACCCTGTGGGTTTGGTCTACGTCCAAGAGGACCCCGTGGGTTCCGTCAAAATCCAAGAAAACCCTGTGGGTTCTGTCTACATCCAGAGAACCCAGTGGGTTCGGTCTACGGCCAACAGAACACAGTGGGTTTGGTCTACTTCCAGAGAACCCGGTGGGTTCTGTTTACATCCAAGAGAACCCTGTGGGAGTATTAAACATCACATCTCTGGCAAGTAAATTGCTGTTAATCAATAACCTGATCATCAAGCACAAATTGGATATGCTGGGCCTCTGTGAAACCTGTCTTAGAAATGACAACATTCTGCCACTAAATGAAACTTCTCCTCCCAGCTACCTGTCTGTTCATGCTGGGCGTACCTCAAAAAAGGTGGTGGTGTAGGCTTTATCTTTAATTAGTTTCTCAACCTTACCACTAACAGCAGTCTTTTATAAATTTTGCATCGTTCTGTAGGTTCTATTAGTACGGCTTTCTCGCACTACGGTAAATGATTCTCTGCTCATATTGTCATTGTATATCACCCTCATGGCCCTTATTCCATCTTCTTAGATAAATTTTCAACTCCATTCTATTGCAGACTTGGTAACCTGCGCTAACCACATCATACTTTAGGCGACTTTAATATCCATCATGATAAGAAAACAGATCTCCCTGCTAAGACTTTCTCAGCTCTTACTGATTCTGTAGGTTTCGTACAATCTGTGCATGACTTAACTCATAAATTTGGTAATACACTTGACCTTGTCCTGGCCTGGGGTCTCGACGTCATAAATCTAAAGATTCACCCTACTCTACCAACACTTTCTGACCACTCGTTCATCGTTTTTCAAACTGAAGAGATCACCTGGGTCAGAGATCAAATTGATACCTTCTCTAGCCGTACAATAAATTCGGACACTGCAAATCAACTCTTTAAGATATTACCTCAGGCTCTCGACAGTTTAGATTTCTCCAATAGGTCACTATATAGGTTAACAGTCAATGTAAATTCCATACTACATGATTCTGTGGATGCCATTGCTCCTTTAAAACAGAGGTCGTCCAGGCGCGAACACTGTGGTTTAATAATGAGACTTGCTCGCTTAAACAGAGCTGTAGACAATTAGAATGAAAGAGGCAATCAACTAAGCTCAAGGTTTTCTGTCTTGCTTGGTCTAATAATCTACTGAAATATAAGCAGGCTCTGACCTCTGCTAGAACAACGAACTTCTCAAAACTAATTAATGCCGACAAGAATTTCCAAAATTTCTGTTCGACAAAGTTCCGCGACTATTCAATAAACTGGTATCCACTGCTGCCTTGACATTTTCAGCAGATGATTTCATGGAGTTCTTCTCCAACAAGGTTTATCAAATAAAGGAGGAAATTGCAAACCTGGCACCAATGGCAGTAATGGTCTCGGCAGCCAGCTCTAGTCCTAGACTTAAGCCTCCATCATGCTCCCTTAGTCATTTCGACAAAGTTTCCTAAGATGCATTTACTAAGTTCTCTTCTATACCTACCATCACTCCCATCCTATAGTCCCTACATTGGCGTCTGATCAGTGCCAGGACACTTACTCCTGCATGCCCTGGCTCCTTCATACCTAACCTCCCTCGTAACCCCATATACTGCTTTGAGCGTGCTCCGTTCTCAGCATGCAGGCCGGCTTGCTATTTCAAGAATCAAGACCAAATCCTTCAGAAATGGCACCTTCTCCTACCGAGCTCCTTTCCTGTGGAACAAACTGCCCTCAGCTATCAAAGAGGCCAACAGTCTCCCTATTTTCAAATCACGTCTAAAAACCTACCTATTCTGGTTACATTTGAACTGGGAGTAACTGCTCATCAATACAGGAAGTGGACAGAGTCTCTGCAGTATAGAGGACTGATTAGCTAGTCTAGGTCTGGGTTAGGCTTAGCTCAACTTTAGTCAGTCAGCAGTAGTGTAGTGTGGGTGGGCCGCAATATTTCTCCCCTCCCCCCTTCCCCCAAATGTTTCTCTCTCTTCCCCTACACACACATTTAACGAACTCTGTCTCCAGGGCCGCCCTCACACTTGTGAGTGTTGGGGTCCATCCCCCAGCTGTCTAGGTCTTCATCTTCCAGAGATGTGGCCCTCCTCCGGGACCACCTATCCTGACCTGAAGCGTTTTCAACCCAGCTCCTCTTCAGATGACCCTCACATGCGTTGCTCTCATTGCTACCAAGGTCTTATTCAATCTTCACCTCAGCTGGATGTTGTGGCTTCACACTGTCCCTTTCCCCCTCCAGACTGAATCTCTACATCAGGGCTTTAACTGTTTCATGTCAGCACCCTAATTCTGTGTGTTGTTTAATTTATTACACTGTTGTCGAATATCTGTGTAATTTGATCTGTGGTTCATATGACACACCCGGCCGTTCAAGGAGAGGGAATCTCTCTCTGAATTTCCTCACCTGAGGTTTCTTCCTTTTTTCCTTCATTTTAAGGATTTTTTTAGGGAGTTTTTTTCTTGTCTTCTTAAGGAGCTGTGGGCCGGGTCGGGAACTGCTGTCATTACGTGTGGCCTGTGAAGCCCTTTGTGTGTGACTGTGGGTAAAGTCTAGGCCCAAGAGAACCCAGTGGGTTCGATATATGTCCAAGAGAAACTTGGTTTAATTGTGGGTGAGGAGGCCAGAACACGTTTTTTACAAGGTCTCAAACTCTTACCCGGACCAATCAAAGGAAGTACGCTATGGATTTTACATATTGTAAACAGGAAATGGGCAACAATCCAGCACTTCTGATGCTCTATAGTTAGAATGAAGAATATTGAAAATATGGGCGGAGGATGACATCAGGGGACAATTGGAACACAAGAATATGTTTAAAATGTTCAGTTAATTGTTAACAGTTAGTTGACAAACAGCCAAACTGCAGTGTGAACACTGAGCTGTATATACAGGAGGTAACTTTCATGAATGACTCCATTCTGGTGTTTGGCTTCTGGTTTGCAAGTCATACACGCAAAAAAACTTTTGCTTGGTCTGGGTAAGAACGCAAACATTAAATGTATTCCTCAACATGTTGGACTGTACCTCAAACTAACGCCACCACTGGACCATGAAACTGCACTCTCTTTTTCTACCTTACCATATCTTTTGTCTTTTGAGGCGTTCTTTGCAGCGATGGATTTGGGGATCGGCTGGTTGTTTTGTGGTCATCTGGATTGGACTTCTTTAGCGGAGGGAGGGAACACTGGCGCAAGTTCTTCCTACACTGGTGTGGGAGGCTGCTCAGGCACGCGGGGGGGTTCAGGAGATCTGGGACAAAGGCTTTTGGCGTTTTCCGCTGAACCTGCTGACACAAGGCAGGTCGCTGGCCTCCATCCAAACAGTTTTTCTCTGGCAAACGCGTCTTGGATTTTGCAGCAGGACTTTCTTCATCCTCAGAGTCTGAAATGGCAAACTTGGATCGCAGGACACCAGGGCTGAGACTGTGGGATCTCTGTCGGGGGTTGGGCTCCCAGAAGTCTGAGTCATGTCTGCTGGCCAGGCGGCTCTGCTGGGGGCTGCTAAACATCATCCAGTATGGCGGGCAGGACGGCAGCACGTCCGTGGCAGAGGAGCAGACTGGAGGCCGATGATGCTGGCTGCTGAAGCCATTCTGCAACCCCGTTAGTACCCAGTTCTCCAGACTGAACACATACTGCCACATGGGAAACCACACGTTAGTGACACACCCACCTTCACATCTCTCTCCTGCCGCTGTCATTGCTGATGCTGCTTTTGGATGGTGTTGGAAATTAGAAAAAAAAAATTATACTAGACAACAAAGTCGTATGGGATCGTTGATGGTTTGGCAGTTGAAAGATTTAATGACCTTTCCACCATTTGGGCTGGGAGAGAATGCTGTCCATACTAAATGATAAATGAACCCAAGTTTCACACCTTGTCGGGTATTTTGTAAAGAGCAGCTTTTTCTCTGCGTTTTGGCCTTTAATCCACACATAAACACTGCATTAGGTAATTTAGGTAGTTTTTGAAAGCTCCTGCCAAGGTGAAGACAATTAGAATCTGTGTGTTCAGTGTTGCAGTGTAGACAGGATAAACAGAGTTTTTGGTTTGAGACGTTAGCAGTGTGCCGTTATCTCCCATTTGTTCAGATGATGTTTATATGTTTACATCACAGTGATGTTATGAGCTGAATTACACCGGTGTGATACGGAAATACGGTACAGATTTACAGCATATCTTTGCGGCAATTTTCAGAGTGAAACACACGAACACTGAATTTCAAACAAAGAAAAAGCCACATATAAATATTGTACAGGAAATAATTGTCCATGTCATCTCTGGAGGACAACCAGAGTGATTTCCATATAAGGAAATGGGCTTCACGCTGCACATGGAGGTGACTCCCTTCACTGAGGGAAGCCAATGTGACTGGTTTAACTCTTGACAGCGCTGTGGACAGAGATTTATTTAAAATTGTGCTTGCGTGGACAGGATTTTTTTTTTTTAAGAATGAAGGAGGAAAACCTCAGTTTTACAAAATGTGTGTATGTGTGGACTAGGTATAAGTCCTCGCACAAGCAAACAGAATCTTAATACAATTCTTGGCCTACAACCCACCTCTCCACAGGTTTTCATAAAAACCTGTTTATATGCTTTCCAGTCATCTGCCTAACACACACACCGAGGTGAAATCTTTGGCAGAGGTAATGCAAACTACACAGCATCCTTGTAATTAGCTGCCATAATGGATGTTCATTTATATTTTCCCTTAGATAAATGTCTCACAACACACTGTTGACAACACACATATGCATATACCGTACCTCTGTCTCTTGCAGTACGGTGAGGTAGTCAGGAACAATAATTTCCACTTCTTCTTTGACTTCCTCAGAGGTCCACCGTGGCATTTTCAGAGGGATGTCTTCCATACTGGTCACTGAGGGATAGACGGAAAATTCATAAAAATCACCACGCAGCACCACAATAAATATGCATGGTGAAGTTCATTCATAATTCCCTTTTACTACACTGCTGTCATGTGCATCTCCGATAAAATCCAATGAAAATCAGTGTTTTATTTATTTATGGATGTTAGGGCCACAGTGAGCCCCTCCCAAATCTGCTGTTGGTAAACGTGTTTATACATTTAACTGTCCGAGGGGCGATAGCATGTGTGCGTGGGTGTCTGTGTGTGTGTGTGTGTGTTTGAATCTTGTCATCTCAATATAATTATGATTAAGGAGGCATTGTAAACAGTAACATTGTGTGACTGTGTCTTTCTGTCTCCACACAGTTATGAGTCTGGATATAAACAGGTAGAACAGCACAGTCACCTCTATCCATGGAGCACATACAAAGACAAAACAAATGACTGGAGACACAACAAGGTAGGTGGATCAACACAAACGTGTCCCTGAGTAAACCATAAGGTATGAGGAGGTAAAAGCAGCACTAAGTCTCCTCCATCCCCGCCGCCCTCCGAACGTTAATCAGATATTTGCTTCAGTCACACCACACACGCTCAAAGTACAAGACAGATGGTTCTAGACTAAGACGGAGGGACCAGATGCTCCATAAGCTCTGCGTTTCTTCAGGAGAGGAAACAGAAAAGAACATCTAACACAATGACGCACTATGGAGCACGCTCATTTTTACAGTAACCTTCGTTTTTAATTATGATTTGACTACACTTAAATTACATCACTAACTGGATGGGTTTGTGCTATGTTCCATGGAAATAGCATGGTGAATATCAGGTGAGGAGTACACTGTCACAGCTTCAAATTCAATGTAATTAGCATTTAATACGCTCTATACTGTACATTAACTTTTGGTTTGTGGATTCTGAGATGAAGAGAAGCTCAGCTCACCTGTTTTTTTCTTCTCCTTCTTCTTCCTCTGTGTATGCTCTCAGGTGTGTGTCTGAGGCTGATCTGAAGTCACGGGGAGGGGAGGCGTCTTCAGATTAGTTCTCTCACTCACTTATCTACCGACTATGACTTACATCCGACGCTTTACTTAACCTGCCAGTCACAGACGAGAGCTTGTAGGACAACTTACACATTTTGAATACAAATGTTTGACCAAAGCCCAATGACAGCAGAAAGATGTGCTTATGATGAGGTTATAATGCTTGGTGCAATCGTGGTCAAGCAGTACTGTCATTACCTAGGATTACTTTGAAAAGTGTTTTATCGACACATTCTTTGGATTATTTATGGAGTACTGGGTATTAGTATGGTAGAGTCAATCGGAATTGTCTGCCTTTTTTGCTCCCATAGAAAAAGGGCAAGACATCAATGGAATAAACATTCAAGATGACAATGCATACAGTATATATGACACGTCACACACCAACATTATTTATAAGACTGATAGCTCCAAGTACAAGGGAATCTTTCCGTCTGCTGGTTTTAAAAGAGGTCAGCAGCTGAAATCCATCAAAAAGAGGGAGATGAGGGTTGGACAGGATCACAAGGGACTTCACTGTAGTCCTGACCATAGAAAGATGGGACAGATCAGAAACATTTGTGCCAAATAACCCAAATTTATTAGTTTTATTTTTTTACTAAGGCTTCCGGACTGGAAATGATTCAGTAGAACAGGAAGATTTTTAAAATTGATGCATTCACTAAATGCAGACTTTCCTTAAAAGAAAACAGCTTTGTGTGGGACCATATCAGTGTTAGGCTCAAACCAAAGTGCAAATTCTCAATACCAAACAACAATAATTTTAATACCATCATAATTCAGAGAGTAAACAGAGCTTGGACAAAAATGAAAATAGCAAGAGAATAAAGTTACCAAACAGAATAAGAGTTGAAGTTTTGCTTCAAGTGTGCAATACAACTGGTGTTTCTGCCGGTTGTGTCCTTTCACCATCAAGGACACCCTACGATGTTCCCAGGCCAAATGGGCTGTAAAATCCCTCCTGCATGTTCTGGGTCGGCCCTGTGGTCTCCCCCCTAGTTGAACGTGCATGTGTGGGCTGCTCACTGCTCCTCATTGAGGATGCCTAAGAATGCAGAGAGCTAATTTCCCTGTGGGGATCAATAAAGTACTCCTCTTTCTTTCTTTCAACATGCATTGGACGGTTCGTAGCTGAGCGTGAAGCTCGGACGAGCATCAGCATCTCATGGGTGTGTAAACCAAAATTGAACATGTTAGAATGTGTGTTTTTATTGTCACATTTAGCCAAGTACTAGAAAGTAAAAAACAAATACAGGAATCTGTTAAGTAATAAATAGTTTGATTTTCCACAATTTCTATAAATCAATTTTACTTATTTCTCTGACATTAAGTTTGATATAGAGACCACTAATCACTCTGACTGTATCTCTCCTGCTAACAAAAAAAACAAACTCTTTGGTGCAGATGATGCTGTGATTTGATACGCAAGCATACTCAGTGAACGTCCTTAGTTCCGTTTCAGCGCTTGCTGTCCGTATCGCAGGGACCTGTTACTGAGGTATTGAGTTTTCCTGAGCCTTGTCCTGAGGGTCCATCCAGTCTGCTACAGGCTGTCAGTGTCAGTATTCTGCAGAGCAGAGCTCCAAGCCTGGTCCGATGGGGTGTCTGGCACAATCCAGCCATGAGGAATCACTGTACCGTCAGGATGATCAGCTGCTACCAGGAAGACGTCCCACTCTCTCCTGGATGAAAATACAGCAGGCCATACTTAGTCCACAACTACAGCAGGCCATACTTAGTCCACAACTACAGCACAGAGTTTCTTTTGGCACAACGTGTATCAGATTACATATTCCATATTCACATTGTGTCTACAACCCCAGACAGGTAAACACTGCCTCACCTTTCAATTGTACTGTGTGGTGGTGTGCCCTTCGTTTTTTGGTTTGCTAGTTAAGAACATAGACCTACCAACAAGTTGTTGTGTTGTAGGACGGACTATGAACACAAAAAAGACGCACACACCAAAAATTGCAGCCTGAAAACAACACAATTGGAATTAAATCCAGGGCATCAGGGAAAACATTCAGGTTCAATCGTCCTACACAAGCTAAAATCCAAAAGAAAATGATGTCCAAATACGGTTTTGACAACACACAGAGAGGGAAACGGAGCATCGGGATCACACTGTTTCTCACATGCACTTCTGTTGCATTCTTTGATGATTCAGGATTTGATAAAAACCCAGTTTTGAGTTTTTTGTCTCGTTTGTTATAAATTCTTTAACATAAGGAGAGTTGGCATGACTCTGCTCATAATCTGTGAAACTTTGAATTTTGATTAAAACAAGTTTCATTCTAAATTATATTGACACGGCCAGTTTACACATATCAAATATCTCTCCATGCATTCTTGGGAAATCTGTAAAACACTTCAAAATACCCTAGGGTAAAAAAGTTTAGGTTACTAGATGGGATTTCAGGATTTCAAAAAAAATCATGACTCTGGAACTTATAATACTTTTTATGTCTTTTCTATGCAGTATACTTAATTATTAATAGCTTCCTAATGTGAAAAGGTCCAGGAAAGGGAACACATCATTCAAAGTCCCTGTCAGATCGTTGCTTTGTGCATGACGATCCCCAAGTATTCAGTCATACCTCGGATCTTATTAATATGTCGGTTTTTGTTTTGTTGCATCTATTTAAGTGTTTTTTTTATTGTTTCTTTCTCCCTCTAATTCTTTTTGACCACATCTCTGTGGAACCTTTACTCAAATCTATTTGTGTTATTTTCCGATATTGTCATCTCTCGACTTTGGCCATTTCAGCAGAGGGAATTAGAAATTCCTCCCCCTAGCGTTCTTGCTTTTTCCCTTGAGGTTGAGGTTTTTTGGGGAGTCTTTCCTTGTCTTTATAGAGAGCTTTGTCCTGGGCAGGGAACCGTTGGTCATGCGGGCATTTGAGACATTAGATTAGATATTGGGCGGTACATATAAACTTGACTTGTTGTTGTTGTTACCAAACAGAGAGTGAAGCAGCAGGAAGGACACTCACCTTATTTGTAGCAGAGCCTGCAGCGAGCGCTCGGCCTGGGTGTAATACTCTCTGAAAGGCTGCAGTGCAGGATTAGCAGGTATCTCCTCTGGAAAACAGTGAACAGAACACAAACTTTAAGAAACAAAAGAATTACCGATTCAAATCAAAACAGTCTGGTCTGGAAATCAATAATGTAAGGGATAACCTTGTCAATACGTGATTATATTTGAATAAATTATCTGGGTTTGTTGCTCTGATGGAATTAAACTTAAAAAAAACCCAAACACTCGCTTATTATACAGCTACGACGAAGAGACAATTTCACACGTTACACTAATTCAAAATTAATTTATTATTAATGATTACAAGTTGTGACGAACACCATAATTACGCTGCACAGTGTAGCAACGGTGAGGCAGAGTCAAATATAAATACAGAGCAGCAGCCTTTTCAGGGCTTTAGGTAAACTGCACATTTTTATGAATCGTGAAATGTAAAAAGCATACTGAGTGGGACGATTTAGAGGTTGACATATGGTCACTTTGTGGTTAAAAAATCTGGCTGCTTACATAATAAAGACCTCTACCAAAGAGGTTATGGTTTGGGTCTTGTCTGTCTAACTGACTGTCTGTTTCTGGGACATCTCAAACTAAAGCTCTAAATCTGACAATAACTGTGAAAAGTTAAATCAAAAACCAATAAATTTCATCACTGAGATGGTGTCATAAGTGGACTGTTGGCGAGTGAATTCCAGTTGACTGTAGAACGCCACATTACAGAGAGCTGTGGCGGGTCTTCCTGAAATGACAGATGATTTGATCAGTATACTGTGAGTTACCTCCAAACAGCATGGCGTCCAGCTGTTGTTTTCTCCGCAGGAGTCTCTCCCTCTCTTTCTTCTGTCGTTTCTCCAGCTCTCTCCTGCGCTCCTCCTCCTGCTCTCCTTCCAGCATCACCATCAACGCTTTCTCTTCTACAGAGTACACAGACGTCCTCTTCCTCATCACACTCCTCAGCATCTCCAGTCGGCTGTTGAACGCTTCGTCAGAGTCTTGGTTGGTGAAGATACCTACCACGCAACACGCGGCACACACACACATACACACAAACACTTGCTTATTAATTTAAGTCTGATAATCTGAAAAACAAAAATAAAATAACCTCTGATAAGTCTAATCAACTTTATCTACGTCTAGATTTGCATAATTATTGGAGAAAACAAAACTGCTATGAGAGAATATTAATATAGTCAGACTCAACATCACCACTGAATGATGGAAATGCACACTTATCATGGCTCTGTAGTGCCACCTACTGGCCAAATCACAAAAGTTATATCTTCAGTAGGATTACATGCACATTAAAACTTTAAAGTTATAAATTAATGTCATACTAAACCCAGGGTGAGTAATGAAAAAACGCTGTAAAAAGGGTGCAACATGGGACGAAGTCAGAACTGCAGTGCCAGTGGTGCAACCTGCATTTCTAAGGAATCAAACCATAAAGAATCGAATCATCTGCATTTTCTGCAGCCTCTGAGGACGATGGACAGCCTTCCTTAAAATAAAATGACTCATTCATAAACAAAATAATCACCATTTTCAAAGTAATGGATGGTGACAAGCATAATCAGGTCTGAGGACAGAAAGACACATCACACATCAACAGTGTGACTCACCATAGGTGTTCTCTGGACCAGAATTGAACACAGGCTTGAAAAGACTTACTTTACTTTTCATCACATGGAAACACCAACATGTTTTCTTATGGTTTCCAAAATGTGGATGGTAAATACTTTAAATGTAAAAATATTAACATCCCTTCTAAAATTTTCTGGGTGGAAAGTCTGAAAGAACACTGGGCTTGCATAGGAAGCCTCAGGCTGGGGGGAAACAGACACTCACCTTTCCTCGATGCTGCCTCTTTCCTCAATTTGCGTAGTTTCTCCAGGGACCTGAGGACGTCCTGCATTCTCTTAACGTCCGCCTGCTTCTTCCTGACTTCACAGAGAACCGAGTCTGCAGCCAGCTTCAGCTCCTGCTCCTGGAAAACAGAGGAGAAGCATTGGCACACAGATTCAACTGGTCATATTCACTTTCATGTGTCTTCAGCGAACGGGATGAAATGGCAGAGAAAATGGAGAGAACTTGTTTCTTGGACAAATAGACAACATAGTATGACTGACAAACTATTGATGCTAAAATCAACCGCTGGCACTCAGTATCAGTTTAAGAATTTGAGTATCTTTTCCCAATGAGCATTCAGCTGCCAAAACTGTTATATCCACAGAACAAAAGCTTGGCCAACCAGGAAGCCCAAGGTTGGTGCTGCCCAGGGGAGAGATAGAACCATGAGTACAGCGTTTCCCCTGAAGACTAAAACGATTGAACTGATTGTGATTGTGATTGATATGGTTATTTAACTTTTTAAAGGAAAGACGGTTCTGAACGACGTCAGGGTCTTGGCCCCTTCTTGTTAAACGCTGTTACCTTCTTCTTCTCCTCCACCCGCTGAATTTGCTCCATCCTCCACTTGTCAACGGCTGCCTCCTTCTCGGAGATCCGTTCTTCCTGAAGACTCTCCTCCAGCTGCAGCAACCTCCGCCTCCTCAGCCTCCGGCCTCTCCTCTTCGTAATGCGGGACAGCCGAGCTCTCACTGCGCTCAGACTATCGCTGTCGTTGAGGACTCGGAGTTTGTCCTGCAGCTGATCTTTCAGCCTCAGAGCCGCCGTCCACGCAGCCTCGTCGTCCACGTTCTCTCGGAGTGTCTCACAAGACCGAGAGAGCTCGGAAACGAGGCGAACGGCGCCGTACACCGCCTCTCTCATCTCACCGACGGATAGATTAGAGTTGTGACGGGGCCGTGAACACTGTCGGTCTGTTCCCCGGCTCTCCAGGAACTGTTTGAGCCACACTTCATCTTGTCTCCTCTGGCGATCATTTTCCTCTGCAGCCTGTCTCTGTGAAGGTTTTCCCGGACTCCGCTCCCTGTCGTTACATCTAAGACGGAATGAAGCCCCTCCGCCCTCACGGAAGTCCTGGTGTACGCGCTGCTGATGCTGCTGCTGCTTCGGATCTTGTTGGAAAACATACGGGTTATTCTGCGGATATCCAAAATTAAGAGGAAATGACTGAAAATCTGAAGCTCCTGTGCTGTTTGGTGGGTTCACCGGAGCGCCGGAGTCCACGGGAAGAAAGCGGCGGGGCGGTGGACAGATGAAGGGGGGCGGTGGGACAGAAGGGTCAAACGCATACGGATAAACCGGGCGGGGACCTCCGAAACCACCTAACTCGGGTGCTGCTGCGGGGAAATCGCCTCTGAATTCGTAAGAGTGAGTAGAGGGTCCAGCAGAGTTTCTCCACGGAAGAATTTGGTCAGACTGCGGTGAATCCTGAGCCACATTGCCCGGCTGTGGTGCTCCGCAAGCGGCGTATGGCGCCTCCATGTAGCCGCCATTATAAAAAAGAGGCTCTTGTGTTTCGCGACGAAATGTGTTGTCCATTTTCAATGCGATTATCACAACGAATAAATACCGAAAAGACGATTAATTCCGCTTATAATTATTGGCTTCAGTCAACACAAACAGTGGCCATGTTTGCGGGACACTCCAGCGCCGAATGCTCCTTCTTCGTTTTCAGAGTTTAGTCACGTAACAACCGATACCGCTGCTATAACCACCAGTGGCTAAATGTGGTACTACATGACTGTTAAAGGAGCGTGCCTCCTTTAACATTGTTTTTCTGCGTAGTGATATCTTCTTTTTTCTTCTTTTCTTCTTTTTTTTTAATGAATTGGCACTCAAGCCCACTTTGAGGCAAACATTTCAGGGTTAGTTTAATTATTTTGGATAAATTCAATATTTTTTTTCACATTTGTAACCCATTCATAAGTATATCACATTACACTTACAATTCGCATTTAGCAGTTTTTATCCAAAGCGACGTATATATAAGAATTACAACAACACAAGCAAGGATCTATTCTAACAACGACGGTAAGCGCCATAAGGCTTAGGTTCTGGTCCAAGGGACCGAGTTGCTTCAAGGCAGTGCTACAAGGCAGTGCAAGGAGGCAACGCAAGGAGTGCATATATGTAAAGTTGTTTTTTTTGTTTTTTTTTACATCAATACACTTCATGTTGTGAGAAGGTGTTAAAGAGTGCCTAAAGAGCTGGGTCTTTAGCCTTTCCTTAAAGATAGAGAGGGACTCTGCGGAGCGAATAGAGTTTGGTAACTTGTTCCACCACCGAGGAAACACAGAGGAGAAGATTCTGGTTCGTGATTTATGGCCTTGGTGTGCTTGCAGCACCAGTCGTCGAAGTGGGCGGGAGGGAGCATAGACCTGAATGAGGGAATTCAGGTTGGTGGGAGCAGTTTTGGTTGCTGCTTTGTAGGCGAGCATCAGGGACTTGAACTTGATACGAGCAGCAATTGGAAGCCAGTGGAGTGAAATGAACAGCGGAGTAACATGTGCAGTTTTGGGTTGGTTGAAAATCAGATGTGCCGCCACATTCTGGATCATCTGCAGAGGCTTGAGGGTGCATGCCGGGAGTCCTGCCAGTAAGGAGTTGCAGTAGTCTAGGCGTTAGATTACAAGCGCCTGTACTAGGAGTTGTGCTGCATGTTTGGACAGCTTTGGTCTGATTTTCCTGATGTTGTATATGGCAAAGCGGCATCATCGTGTCATAGAGGACACATGGTCCTTAAAGGTTAGTTGGTTATCAACGATGACTCCCAAGTTTCTGGCAGATTTTGATGGAGTTAGCTGTGCAGAGTCCAGCTGGATACTGATCTGTTGTTGCGCAGAGGGACAGGCTGGGCAGACACGGAGCTCAGTTTTTGTCAGGTTCAGCTGAAGGTGGCGTTCCTTCATCCATGCCAAGATATCGGTGAGGCATGCCGATATTCGTGCCGAGACTGTGGGGTCATCTGGCTGGAATGATAGGATGAGCTGGGTATCATCAGCATAGGAGTGATATGAGAAGCCATGTGAGTGGATGCTCCAAGAGAGGTGGTGTAGATTGAAAAGAGTAGGGGACCAAGCACAGACACTTGAGGTACCCCAGTGGACAGGTAGTGGGATTTGGACACTTCCCCTCTCCAGGACACTCTGAAGGATCTCCCTGAGAGGTAGGACACGAACAGCATAGGGCAGATGCTGAGAAGCCGTGCTGAGTGAGTGTGGAGAGGAGGGTTTGGTGGTTGACTTTGTCAAAGGCAGCAGACCAGCCGCTCTAGCTGATCGCAGCTGATCTATAGACAGCAGTGCAGTCTCGGTAGAGTGCCCGCTTTTGAAGCCAGATTGGTTAGTGCCATACAAGTTGTTCTCTGAGAGAAATTCAGAGACTTGATTAAACACTGCGCACGCGCTCAAGGGTTTTAGACAGGAAGGATAGGAGTGAAACCGTGAAATTTCCAACCTGAGATGGGTTAAGTGTGGGTTTCTTTAGTAGTGGGGTGACCCATGCCTGTTTTAAAGTTGTAGGAAATACACCCGTTGTAAGTGAGGCGTTGAAGATGTGTGTGATTGCAGGGATAAGTGTGGGTGAGATGGCCTGCAAGAGGTTGGATGGTATGGGGTCCAGCGTAGAAGTAGTAGGATGAGAATCAAGAATAAGTTTGGAGACTGGCTCCTTTGTGACATTGATAATTGAGGGGAATGTATGTACATAGACCTATGGATTTATAGAGACATAGACCCCACCTCCCCCATTTACCTCAGTCATTTATGGCTACAGCATACCTAAGCATCAAATATGCCAATGTTGCACTTTCACAGCAACATAGACTCCATGTATTGATCTGAAGTTTTTTACAAGTATTATCTTTTTTTTCCAAAAATGTGTTTTGAAGTGCTATTTGTTGAGAAAGGGGTACATGGCCTGAAAGATTTCTCTGTGTGTTTGTTGTTCTGAAATTGGAAAGAATGTGAATAAGGAAATAATGATAGGCACAATATAAAAGCAGAAATAATGATAGACTAATTTAGTCTGTAGCAAATAATATTAACTATTAATTGTGGGGCTACTTGTGTGTTTAGTTTTACCAGCCTTCTTTTCACATTTTGGTAGTATTAGCAGTGTTACTTTTGTTTGAATCATTTCTCTGAATTCTTCAAATGCTTAAATGAGAAGCACTTGTTCCACAGAATGAAAAATGATGCTCTTTCCCTTGTAATGGCTTCAGCCAATCAGAGACTTTCTGATGAAGCGTTTGAAAATGTGTGGTGCAGTGTGTCCCCTTGAGCACGTACCTGTTTAAAACATGAATACTACAATCTATTCTATACGGTACTTCTAATGTTTTTTTTTTCCATGTCATTATTTTATTGTCCTTTTTTCTTCATTATTCTTTCTCACGCCCATGAACTATGCCCCATACAAATTTTACATTGTCTGTCGTTGCTGCAAAAGATGCCCCATAGGGATAACGAAAGTTTTATCCCTTATTCAATTGTTTACGCTTCATTCTATTATATGCGCACGCGCCCATACTCCACACTCATTGGCTATCAGAGCTGCCTATCTGCGGAGTGCGGGTGTACAGTTCAACTGGACGTTTATGATTGGCTGTGGGAAATGAGACCGGGGAAATTTTGAAAATATTTGGGTGGACACTGAAGTCAGTGTGTTCGTGTGTCAAACTGACTCGACATTAATACCACCCGAAGGTTGTCATTAGTCTGTCACGATTTGCGGAGTGAGAAACAGCTCATTTTAGTTCTTCATGGAGCAAGTAACACAGGGGGAAGAGTCTGCTGGTACTGTTCCGGAAAAGAGAAGAGAAAGCGCAGAAGAGGCGGCGTTGGTGGATTTTGAGTCGTTTGTCCATGTCGAAGTCGAAGTTGAGAACAACAACATGAGTCCTGGAGAGGGACATGAAGCTTCTGCTTTAACGCAAGGTTTGTGTCGTCTTTCACCTCATAGTTGTAGTTTAGAGAGAGATTAGGCATTACTTAGCCAACCTTACCCAACCAGTATAAACCTCAATCAATCCGAGTTTCATACGTCATCTGTTAGCTTGCTCGACGCTAACAGCGCTGCTGGTCGGAGAGCTGCTTATGAACGCACAGTGCATCACCTTATAGGGTGACTTCCTAAAAGCCTCATTTTCAACAGCTATTGTAGTTTATTTCCTCTTTTCATGAATCACCCCTGTTTATTAATCAGTCACTGCCTAAGGTAGAAGAATGCATGTTTTGGTTGCAGACCTAACGTAGTAGTTAGCACTGTTGCCTCACAGCAAGAAGCGCGTGGGATCGAATTCCGGGGTCGACTGCCGCGCCTTTCTGTGTGGAGTTTTCGTGTTCTCTCCGTGTGTCCGTGCGTTTCCTCCAGGTGCTGCGGTTTACTCCATCCACAAAGACGTGTGTTCGGTTTATCACTCGTCTCATGTCAGGCACCAGGTGGAGTTGGTCCCTGGGCGCTAGTGTGTCTCTTTGCATCATCATTTGTTGGTGAGTGAGATTGTTGCTTAAAGCTGTGTTTGCGTCCCGACAGCGCTGTTTCAGAACGAACAACAGGATCAAGACAATGAGAGTGGTTGTGATGATGATGAGGAAGATGACGACGACGACGATGGTGATGATGATGATGATGACGACGACGACGACGACAGTGGCACAGACCATTTCAACACAGAGAAGACAGGGACCCAGCTGCAGAGATGTGAGCGCCTTGGAAGAACGAATTCCTGTCTTCCCGACACCTTCCAAACCAATCACATCCTGTTCTACGAGAGGTTCAAGGCCTATCAGGATTACATGCTTGGTAATGCAAGTGCTACTCTGCTTTATGTACTGCGTAGACTTTGTCTAGAATAGCATAAAATGCAAACGATAAAATGTTAAAGGTCTATGCATGGCTGTCATGATTAAACAGATTAAATCACTTACTTTATTAAAATCATTCAGAAATCATCAGTTGTCATTGCACATAATAAATAATCTGCAAAGTGGCCTTATGGTTAAGATAATTTATCAAAATTAGTATTAGTTGGGATTGGGAGTTTTTAACTTTATTTTCTGCTTGTTTTCCCTCTTACAGTGACTAACAGACAGACAATCTAATCAATGGTTTTAAAAATTATAACGCCAGCTCTCGATCCGTGTACCTTAATGCATGATATTTTAATAGAATTTAGGTAAGGGAAAGGGAAACAACACTATGCACGTCGATGTTGATATTGATTGCTTATTGTATTTCATTTTGATATGTCAAAAGGGGTGTGATTTTGAAAATACGAAAATCATTACAATTACCACCTATGTCATATCATAGAATGCAAACAAATGCAATATTTTTCCAGAATAATTGCAAGATGATGGTTAGGCAAAAGCAAATGAAGCAACATGCAGTAACTCAGTTCAGGTCCAGCACTGTGTGACGTCACAGAGAAATGATTGTGGTCATCAACTAACACCAGCGTCGGTCCTTACTGTTGTACAATGAGTGTAATAGATATTCCATAATCTTGCCTGGGTTAATGCACAAGTTAGCGCCACATCACATTGTGCCCCATCGGTTCGCCAAACCAAATCCAGTGGAGCCATAATCCACAAATGATAAAATGAACAATATCAAATAATATTGGTTGCCTTATCTAAATTAATTTGAATTTGTAAAATGTTCTCAATTGTAACATAACAAAATTCGTTAACAGAATGAACATATGTGTATAAACTGGCTTGACATTTAATTTATATACTTTAGTGTATTTTTTTTTGTGTACTATTTAATTAATTGTTTTTTTAAAGGATGTATGTAATGTTGTGTTCAGGTGACTGCAAACCTTCAGAGGTGAAGGCCTTCACAGCAGATTACATGGAGAAGGTGGTGGAGCTGTGCGATTGGCAGGCTCTGTGGTCCACTGATGTCTTTGATGTCCTGGTGGAAGTGAGTTTGGTAACGACTTAGAGATGGGAACATAGCTACACATAGAAATGGGGCGGGTCAGTGTGACGATGACAACATACAGAATAAACATTTAAACTCTACTATGTTTAATAGCACTAATTCTAATAATATATAATGATAGTGTAATAATATTGTATCGTTAGTATCATGGATACAATATTGTGATTCTATTCTATGCAATTCTAGAATTATAAAGTACAAAGAACAATTCTTGATGGCATTTTGTCCTGGTTTTCTTTAAGTTGGTACACAGTATTTCACTCACATTATTAGTGCTGCATTCCTTTATAGACAAGTAAACATGAGCTTGATCCTGAAGTCCATGTGGTTTTGTTTGAATTTCAGGTAACTAACGTGGACTTCAAGGACCTGAAGGCTTGTGTGAGGCTGGTGCTACCTCTGCAGTGTGAGGCCAGGGGTTGTGAGCTGGATGAGGAGGCAATGGAGGCTCTGCTGGAGGCGACCAAGCGCAAGGTCCCGCTCCAGGAGCTGCACGTCATATATGACGAATCAGGGGACTTTGACCAGACTGCCCTCGCCATCGAACATCTCAGGTACGGCTTTATTGCCGTGAACGCGCAACATGCATCGTGTCCACTCTAAACACCGGGTGCACTTCAGCAATTATTTGGTTTATAGGCTGCAATATTTTTTGAGGTTACTTCTCCCTGTCTTGATGTACATTTCAGTACCAAGGTCAATTTGTACTCTACTAAGAGTCAAATGACATCCATCCACTGTTACGGACATCTACAGTATGTGTAATGATTTGATGTCGGATATAAGATGTCAGTTACTGTCCAGCTTTAAGTTCCATATAAAAAGGTTTCTTATCCAACGATCATGTGCACACTGTCTCCTTTTACAGATTTTTCTACAAGAACATTTGGAGGATGTGGGATGAGGAAGATGAAGATGATGATTTTGACTACTTTGTTCGTTGTGTGGAACCTCGTCTCAGACTGTAAGTGCACCTCTGCAAATAAGCTGAAATTATATCTCAGACACCAATGCAAAATAGTAAACAACACTTAAAAATAGGAAACAATATTGCAATGAAATAATGCTCAGTTTTTGTCAAATGAAACTGCAATTATCTTCATCTTCTCACACTTTCTATGACCTTTTTCTGCTTTTATTTTTACCTTTATGCCTCTAATGTTGAATCTCTTGTGACCCTTTTCCACTTATCCGCTCCATCGCCCAGGGCTCTCTGTTTCCTTTTCCTCAACACTCAAAGCTGAGCGATTTGAAACCCCACAGTGCTGAGGCACGTTGATCTCCACATTTAACAGGGTTGTGGTGACATAAAGATGCACTGATTATCCTAAACCTTACAGAATTGTAAGTGACAAAGACTTTGGAGGCAAACCTCTGAATAAAATCCCACTTTTACTTGGTTCTTACTGCTTACAACAACTGATATTTAGTCAGAAGCCTAAATTTTGAGGCTTGATTCTCATCAGGAGTTTAATTTCCCTGTTTTCTGAAACTTTTGCTCCACTTTTGTATACCTGGCTCCATCCAGGTGTTTCCTCTTGGATGGAAACAACACTTGAACTGCACAGAAAGCTCTGCATTGTCTGGAAAGAATTCTCCAGCAGTGGAAAAACACCATTAATTTCCTTTTTCTACTTTCCATCCTTCCCTCAGCTACTACGACATCCTTGAGGACAGAGTCCCAGCAGGCCTGGTGGCAGAATACCAGTCCTTACTGGAACACTGCTCCCAGTGCTTCCAGCAGTTCTCCATGCTGCGTAGTGATCTCTGCATTGATTCAGACACAGAGTTGGACAATTTATCCATGGTGGAGGGATTGAAGTTGTATGAACAGCTCGAAAGCTTTAAACGCAAGCTGCACATCATCGAGAACCCTTTGTTACGGTAGGAGGTCATATGACAATAACAATAATTTTAATTGATTTTATTGAAGCAGAGAAATTGGCCATATTTTAGCACGACAAACCTTGTTGATGTATTTTTCATACCTCTAATAGTAAATGTTCATATAGGAGGGCGGAGATTATTCTGTCACGATCTGATTCTGTGGCGTTCATTCTACGACGTATGTGCCAGTTTTAGAATGAGGACAAGAGGATCACGGCTGTTTAAGGGCTGTACAGCGTGACAGTATTAATTGTGCATGCTATTAAAAATTATTCGGTGCAAAGAGAAGCATGTATGAATCGTGCTTGTAGGATAACTGTAAAAAAACAGTAAACAAAACATTAACATATTGATCCAAATATAAGATGCCCAATTTTTCAAGACAAATTTTTGGAAAAAGACTTACAACTTATATTTAATAGCCATTATTGACCTTTTACTCACAACACGTTTATTGCACTTTAGGTAACATTATGAGTGTATTTGCCATCAACTCAACTCACCTGGTTCACTGATGAGCTGTGTGTGTGTGTGGCGCAGCAGAGGTGCGACTGTAAATAACAACAAAACACAGCAGAGACTCTTGTTTATTTATGTTTTGTACCTCATTTGCAAGCACTCTTCATCTTGCTGTGATTTATTATAGCTGTCCTCGCTTCTGGGTCATCAATACACACACACAGTTAAGCGTAACTGTAACATGACCCCAGTGTTTCTCAGTAGTTGGTTTCGATTTCAATTCGTGTGGTATGGCTCTAAATATTGTCCTTGTATCGTGATGCGGATTGTATCGCTGTTAAAACGCATCATAACAGCCCTATTCCTCAGCTCTCTCTCTCTTGCTGGCATAATTTACATCACTATAACCATGCCTTTTAAGTTTTTCATACCAAATATCCCAAATTCCACATTAAATACTTAATCTCAATTACTTTATTCAGTAATTCTGTTCATGGTTTATACCAGGCAGAAAACAGGGCCCTTGGCACACAGATGAGGACAGGTGAATGTCTCTGTCCATGAGGACCAGCTAACTCACCATTACCTCCCTACTCCACATCAGGTATGTGCTGGGCTACAAGGGGAACGCCAGGCAACAGTGTGTGCAGAGCCGTGGGCTGAGGGCATCAGGTATGAAGGTGTTCCACGTGGTCACTGCCTCCTGCACCAGCATGCAGCTCCAGTCGCTCCTCAATGACAGGCTGCTGCCTCTCTGTTCTTCTGAGGATACTGAAGTCCAGGTAGGGGCCAAGTTATAGATTATGGATTTCTGATACATACTTCTAGGTCCATTGTAAGCCAAGCTCAGACATATGACAGTAAATGAACAGTAAATCAATTGGCTAAATTTGAGTTACATGTTTAAAATGCTCTGCATGTCTGTACCAGGGAGGCCATCAGAGTAACCCATTAGCTGTTATCTGTGGTTATACCAACATTTCCGGAGATGCAGCCTTTAGTCACAATACTCCAAGGCTAAGGAATTCCCTGATAATTGGAAAGCATTTTCTGTAGGATGATTACACTCAAAAAAGCCAGAGAAGCTCTGTTCTGTGTGACAAAGTTGAAATGTGTTTTGATTTGTGTTTAAGTTTCATAGAGATCCTGTGTTGGCCGTGGATTCGTGTCATCAGGGTGACATTGTCATTGTCCTTCCAGGCCGCTACAATGTTACCACCTCCCTCATCCTACCAGACTCTATCACCATAGAAGGTATGCAGTGTGTAATTCGGCTGTCCTAGAGATGAATGAATATTTCTGTTAGCTAAAGAAGTTTTCACACATTTGTTTATAAAAGAAATCTAAAGAGGATAGTTCAGATTTATTTCACACGTACAAACCCCAATTCTGAAAAAGTTGGAATGTTGTGTAAAATAAAAAACAGAATACAATGATTTGCTAATCCTTCTTGACCTATATTAAATAGATTACAGTACAAAGACAAGATATTTCATGTTCAAACCGATTGTAAATATAGTAAATATACATTCATTGTGAATTTTATGGCTGCAACATGTTCCAAAGTTCATGTTTATCATTGTGTTACATCACCTTTTCTTTTAATAACACTAACACTAATTAACACTAATGCCCATTCTTGTTGATATGAGTCCCGTTGTTCAATAGTCCGGGGTCTCTGTTGTCATATTTTGTGCTTAATAATGTGCTCAATGGGAAACAGGTCTGGAGTGTAGGCAGGCCCGTCTAGTAGCCACACTTTTACCACAAAGCCACGCTGTTGTAACAGGTACAGAATGTGGCTTGGCATCGTCTTGCTGAAATAAGCAGGGACGTCCCTGAAGAAGACGTCATGTGGATGGCAGCATGTTGCTCCAAACCCTGTATGTACCTCTCAGCATTAATGGTGCCTTCACAGAGGTGCAGGGGCACTAACACACCCCTATACATCACAGATGCTGGCTTTTGAGAAGTCAGCGCGTTTCTGGATGCTGTTGATCTATGGTAGAGACTCAAGTTGCATTTACAGGTGCAGCAACGAACTGTGTTAACCGACAATGGTTTTCCAAAGTGTTTCCGAGCCCATGCAGTAATATCCTTACAGAATGATGTCGGTTTTAATGCAGTGCCGTCTGAGGGATGGAAGGTCACAGGCCTTTCCTCTCATGTGCAGAGAATTCTCCATGCTCTCTGACTCTGAGACATCATGGACAGTAGATGGTGACATCATTTAAAACCTTGCCATTTTGCGTGTGTGAGTGTTGGACTATTTGTCCACGTAGTTTTTCTCAAAGTGGTCCCATCCTTGCCTGTGGACGGGGCCTATCAGGGACGGTGCTTTTATACAATAACATCTTCTATCATCTTCTACTTTTATATGATAACATCTTCTATCACCAATCATCCCCTTCACCTGGGGAATGTTCCAACCAGGGTTTTTTGAGCAGCAACATATATGTCAAAAAAGGATTTGTAAATTATTGCTTTCCTGTTTTATTCATGTCTCAACAACTTCCCGATTTTTTGAGAATCAGGGTTTGTAATAGTGATTATAAGTGCCGAGTGTAATCAATCCAGTCGGACCCATCAACTCCTTCCCTGCCACAAGAACGAGCACAGAAAACATGCTCATCAATGAATGTAGTTGGATACATGGAACCAAACAACACAATTATAGCAGCACCCCCAAACATATTTTGAAGGATGCACAACAACCACGTAAATATGCCTATTTAAGGGTCAATGAGTGTTTTTCTGCATGTATTTTTCTCTGGTAGATGTAAGAACTCAATCATCCATGCAACACACTCTAATATCTGTGCAAGATGCAGTCAAACTCTGAACTATCCCTGTAACAGTTTTTTTTTTCCATGAATGAAATTTAGATTGAAATCCATAATAACTTCCTGGTGTTTTCTTGCACAAGTAATTGTGCCACATGATGTGAAGTTTTTTTTCAGCTGATTGGAGTTATTGTGTCTTCTTTGTCTGCTCAGGCTTTGGGCTTCCTGATGAAGTGGTGATTGAGAAGAAAAGCAAGGGCGACACATTTGTTGAGTCCACGGGAGACGAGGTCAAAATCTCCAATATCAAGTTCATTCAACACGATGCTATTGAAGGAATTCTTTGTGAGTACAGCTGTCTTCTCCATTTCAACAGTGTGACTACAGCTTTACTCCATTCCTACATTTAAAGAAAATGAATAAATGCTGACCTCTTTTGGAAAATGGCGACAAAAACTAAAAGGCAAAAAATCTAGTCACAAAGTTTAAATGTCTTCAAGTGATTTTTCAAATTGAATGATTTTGGACTTCATTTGAACAGTTTCTCCAAATGAAGATCATATACACCCATCCATACCGGGGCTGCAGTATTTGATTACAGACGAGTCCATTTTTCTTTTGTTCTCGTTGTTTGCTCATCAGGTGTGCGTCAGGGGAATCTGACCTTGGAGAACTGTGTGCTGCAGTGTGAGACCACCGGGGTGATAGTGCGAACATCTTCTCATCTCACCATGAACATGTGTGACCTCTATGGCTCCAAGGTGATGTTGCTGAAGTTTAGCAAAGCACTTTCTTGGAACTGTCCTCTGACATAATGACAGAATTTGAAACAGTGATTTTAACTACAGGACTCAAATTGCCACTTAAGGATTGTGCCATGTTTGCAGAACCTGAAACATTTGGATTTGTGTTAATGCTGTGTATGTGCTCTGTGTCACATGAAGGGGGCTGGCGTGGAGATTTACCCAGGCAGTGTTTGTAACCTGGTTGGCAATGGCATCCACCACTGCAAAGATGGGATCCTCATCAAGGTGAGACAAGACGGAAAGGAACACAAAGCGCATCGGTTCCGCTAGTGACAGAAACGTCTGTACCGTGCTATTCTCAAGAATGATGGTGTGATTGCAATAATAATAATAATAATAAGATAAGATCAAATGTATTTATTGATTATTATCTGGCGGGCGACACTGTGCGTGCACATCATCCGTCTCGTGTACATTGACAGATGCTGTATAGCATAGGTCACTAACAGGGGGACTGCTGTCCATGTCTGGACAGGTCACTGTCCCACCGGGACCTGAACACATAGCCAATAAAATATTATGTCATATTTAAGTTTGACAGAGCATTTTTATTGTAACTGCCACAGCTTTTCGAGACCTACTGTACTGGTTACATGTGACATAAGTCATCCCATGTGATGCTATTTAGCCAATCAAATCTGTGTATTCCAAGCAAAAATCATTGTGACTTGAATCACTGAATACACACAGAGGATAGACACCAGAGATCATAGATACGGAAAGGCGACAGAACGGTAGACAACAGTCTGAGAAATAATGGAGTTAGAGAAAGTGATTCAACATGGGGCTTAGTAAGAAAAGGAAAGTGGCAGCAAAAACTGCTTTCAATGGACAGACTCTTTCATGTTCATTCTTCAAAGCACAAAGCTTTGAGCAAACACACCCACTGAAATCCGAAGAGAGGGCATAGAAAATAAACCATCTAAGAGACAAAAATGATGGATCCCAGCCTTTATTTTACTTGAAATGAGAAATAAACATTACATTATTTAGCTCTACAGTTCAAAACTGACAGTAAATATTGTTGAGATATTATTGAAGTGTACTTGTGTACTAACGACAAGGCTACTCCAAAATATTTGAAACTGAATCGTAACAAAGGTATGACATGATGATGTTCCGGATCTCTGCTCGGGGACATTTTCTCTGTTTGGACCTCTTTGAGTTTTACTTGAATATCCCTGCTTCATGGCAAGTCAACCAGTTAGAGACATGACAATAGCATAGCTTCAGCCCCATCCAGCCTCCAGTTAATCAGTGATTCACACCCCAAACTTCTCTTCACTCAAAGTTAAAGAGTAGTGTTTATGGTAAAGCCACTGTAGTAAGAGAACATCCACACCAACATTAGACAGTACTGACTGGTGGAAATCCAGGTGCACAGCGACCTGTGTACAGCCTAAACACCATTACTGTATCATTTTTTTAAGAAATGGCTTGCGTAGTGAGTTGACGTGGTTGTGTTTGTCACCACTCAAGGACTTTGCTGGCGATTTGGATGTGATGCCGTCCATCGTCATGGAAAACAACGTCATTCACAACAACGAAGGCTACGGCTTGATTCTGGTGAAACCCAGCAGTGGTGAAGAGCAGAAGAATCAAGAGCCTTGTGACAAAACAGATGGTAGGTAGCTGTTCATAATCATCATCATCATCATCATGTCTGACTATTTTAAGCAATTTGAGCTCAAATGGAAATATGGCATTTTGAATGGGGAATCAGTAATTGTTACTCTGCATAACCCGCACACGGAACCATTTTTCCAGGATGTAATTCCTTGGAGAGCAGGAAACAACACCTTTGGTGTCACAATGAAGGCCGGTCAGAGTTGTATTGCCATCTGCAGGTTTTGCTTTTGCGGTATCAATCATTTAAGATTTATGTGAGTGAGCTGCCACTGTCAGCTTCTTAGGATTTTAATTTAA
>OMNV01007593.1:32568-70832 GCA_900303265.1 Brotula barbata
GGGGGGTTTCCTTTTCTTTGTGCGTCTACCAGTTATTCATTCCCCAAATAAGGGAGTGAGCTTTGGTTGTGATTGTATGTGCAGCGACGTGAGAGAGTTGACAATGAATCACTACTACTTATTTTAATGGCCTAGTAAGATTTATTGATTTATATATGGACAGTGTCTTGGTGCAAACGAATGGTTCTTCACATGTGCAAGAAAGATAAACAAACAGACATAGATAAAACTATAGAGATGGCAATACAACACTAAAGACAAGCAAGAGTACAACTTACTGAGACAAACATAAGTAAACATACATACATACATACAGAACACAGTACAGACACACACACATAAATATATATTTATATAGGGAGAAGCCGAATATAATACATTCTGCAAAGCTCCCGGCCAACATTTACCCCCCAAGATGTATGTTTGACTTTCTGATAGCTTCCCTCTAGCAGTAACTGGTCCACCGTGTCCCTCGACAAGCTATGTGATATTCACTTTTCACACCAACACTACTATATTAATAAAACAAACATTATGTTCATCCTCACCTGTATGTACAGGTTGACCTCTGCACTTCGGCACAGATAAGGGAAGTTTCCGCCCGTTTTCAAATGAGCTCGCCTGGCATTTGGATACAGTTTGTACATTTCCTCCTTAGCTTCCAGCGAGAGGGCACTCTGATCGAAAACCTTCACAGCATGAACACATATAGCAGTTTAGTTGATAACTTGGAGGCACAATAAACCAGACTAGTCACTGATCTGGTCAATACACCAGTGTGGAATACTTACATCTATAATGGTCACAGCCACATCTTTTATTTTGTGAGGTTCCACGTATGAGTTTTGACAGTTCAGTGTAAGTCTGGAGGCCAGCTCACTTTGGTTCAGGCTCTCCAGCTACACAAAACAGAGAGAGATATTCAACTAACACACACACACACACACACACACACACACACACACACAGAAAAGACAGCAGCTAAACTGGGATTGGACCATATCCATTCATTTCAGTATTATCTGAAGCTTAAGTGATAAACATCCTTCCATCTCAACTTTACACACCCTGATTCACAATCTTTGACAATTAACGTCAGTTGTAAATGTACACAGAGTGCATCTGGATCAGAATGTAACTGCCGTTCCAATTCACTCATTAATAATTAATTAATAATAATTGATAGATGAATTTTGCCGTAAATGAGCAAAAGACCAGAAACAAAGACACTGATAGAACAAACCAAAAATAAAACCAAAAAAAAACAAAAGCTGCATCGGAAAAAAACGGATGAAGTTGGTTAAGTGAGGAGATGACAACCCCCTAATGAGCCGCCTGAGAACAAATCTCAATGTAAGTGGAGTCCACCTAACACTTTTTAATGCACTGTACTGGAAATACCTCACAGGTACAAAATACAGTAAAACACTCAACAAGATAATGCATTAAATAAAGGAATGAGATTCAATGCTGGATAATGCACAGGTGCAAAAACAGTTTATACTAAGCTAAGAGTGTTTACTTGTGACCTGGACCAGTGGACCAATGTGACGATGGATGTGTGAACAAATGACCATGCAAATAAAGTACGGATTATGGAATTTGTAATCCTCCTCTAAGAAATACTGGACAATCTTTGTGGCTTTGCTCCCAGCATTTTTTGGCTAATGAAGAGTATTATTTTTTCCTCAGCACAATGAAGTATTGTGTAAGGAACTGCCACTCTTACTCCTAATTCATTTCTTACTAGGAAGTACACTCCATGCATGCACAAATGCTGGGCCATCACACAGTCACATCAACATGTCAGGCTCACTGATCACGCTGAGACTAACATCCTTATCAGGGCTGTATCCAAACTGTCTGCTCGCTTATTAACAGTTTCTTCTCCATAAATCCAGTCAGTTGCAAACTAAACTACTATTGGTGATAGTACATCCACAAAATTCAGCAAACTCTTGCTGGACGTTCTGTATCTCAAATCAGGCAAAATGTCTTATTTTGCTTTTTTTTATCAATTTAACAAACATTTTCAGTGAAAGTTAGCACAAAGTAACTAAACTGCTAAACCGCTCTACACCCAGGCAGGAATGATCATTCCATGATATGCTCCCACTGTATTTGCATTTGCTAGTCGGTGCCTGGGTCATAACATTTCTGCAACAAAAATCATTTCTTGATGGTCACATCCACCCATCTCCCCCTTTAGGCTTACCCTGTCAACCATGAAGTCAATCGCCTCAGCCATTTTAGGGTCAACAGGTCCTTTTGCAAAGTTCCCCAGAACAATTTTCTTCAACATGAATGCTGGCATCAACCAAAAACTGAGAAAGGAAAGATAACATGAAAATACATGAAATACAAGTTATATGACATAACATGGCATTCATACTTATGAGGTAATGAATTCCTTTGGCACCTGTTTGCAGTCCATGTCTGGTTAAAGATGGAGGTGTCACTGAATGAATTACAAAGTATCAAGGAGTGAACCCTGGGGGATTTGTGTGTGTACTCTGCAAACTTCTGGGCCAAGAAACCACCCAACGATGCGCCAAAAAGATGAACCTTTACCAGATAAGACAAAGACCAGATTAGAAAGAAAACCTAAGGAGATGCAGTGGAAAAAAAGAGATATGAAAGCACAGGCTTACTTTATCTAGCTGCAGGTGATCCAGAAGCTTCCTGAATCCATCACAGAACTCCATGAGATCCCAGTACACAGGATACTGTAACTACAAGAAACATAAGGATACAAACACAGTAAGTCGCGATCAAATGAGCGTCCGCCTCATAAAACACTTTTTTTCCCCCTTCGTGTGTGTGCATCCCTGAAGCTGAAGAAAGTTGTAGTAAACTCACTGAGATGACTCTGTAGCCCCAGCCCGTCAGAGCCAGGACCTGCTGGAAGAAAACCTCTGCTGTTCCGCTGACCGGAGGGAGGAAGACGATGGGACACCTGATGCTCTTTGGGCCCGCGTCATAGAGCGACCACACCTTGCTGTCATCATCATCAACAATAATCTGTAAATGACAAAAAGAAATAAAAATCCACAGACGACCTGATGTTAGGATATTTAGTTCTTGATACAACTTGTATTGCCGCACAAATTCCAGAATTGAAACCAGGTAACTGATGAGACTTCATATTATGATATTTCGCAATTTTGAAGACACATTTCCAAGAATAACTATATATGCATAAATGTTGCTTCAAATTGTTAATTGACGAAACTCTTGTCACCAAACCTGAGACATCTTTTTGCTCTGTGGTGAAACATGTCAAGTGAACATTGTAAGACTGCTTCTTAATGTTTTTGCTGTAACATCTAGTGAGTCCAGATAAGATGAAATCAAGGTGCAGGATATTTAGCTGCAAAACATGGTAATGTTTTTCTTTTAAATATAGTTGTTGATTCTTCATCTCTTAGATAATTCATGAATCCTTTGTCTCAAGAACTGCAATTAGTAATAGAACAGATTGTTTTGAATTAAGCCAAGAAGTGATTGTCAAAGATTTTGGTATGCTCAACATCTTTTTATACGTTATAAAAAAATTTTTTAAAAAGTAAAAACTACACACGAGTAGAAATAATCTATATTTGAAAATTATTTTGAGGATAACTTTGACAAAAGCTATCCATTTGATTTCCTTATTAACACAAAACTATGTTTTCAAAATAGGCCAAAGTATGGTTGAAATTTTTTTTTTTTTGTGCTGAAACACTTCTGTATTTTCTGTACAGTAACTGCATAGATTTACTTACTTTGAATTTAGTTTCACGGTCAAAGAAAGGAAATCAACATCAGCAAGTATTAATAATTTCAATGCAGCGTGAGACTTTCTATTCCTATTCCATTTTCTGTCATTCATGAGGTTTGTCTCTCTCCACTCCTTTGTCACTGCTCTCCACTTGCATGCACACACACATGCACGGACGTACGTACACACACACAGAGCTGAGCAGAGTTGTTATGTTAAATTACTAATACTCAATTGTTGGGTTAACTTGGTCTGCCAGTATATAAGTGTATTAAGTGAAATTTACATTTTAAGAAGTATTTCCAAGCGGAAAACCCCCCTTAAATACCGTACTTTTTCTTTTCCGGGACAAGAACCCGTCTCTTACTTGAGTAATGCTTTATGGGAAATTCAGCATTTCTAATTAATTGAATGTTTCCTATCTCTATAAATGAACCAATTTTGTCCTTGTATTGTATGCGTATCATATCAATGTTTAACTTATTTTTACACCCCTGTGGTCAAATGCCTCCACAAATGATTTCTGAGTTGCATTTTTATGTAGGACACTTGCCACGTGATTTTTTAAAATTTATTTTACACGTCTTTGTTTTGTGTTTACTTCATTCAAATAATTTCCTCAATGTTCCTTTTTATATTTTTAGGAGTTTAAGCTTTTTTTCACAGTTGCTTTTTAAGTAAAAATTGCATTTGTATCTTTATAGCTGCCTGCAAGACGTTTACATTTCTAATACTTGTATTTTAAATACAAGGCCAGGTAAGGTGCATCAAATACAAAAAGGTACATTTTTAAAAAACTATATTATTTTTAACATTTAACTGAAGTTACCATTTCTTGCCCAAACGCAGCATGAGAGCTTAAATACTGTTTTAGTTTCACTTCTCATTTCCATGACCACAGTTGCTTCAAAAATGTTTTCATTATTTGAAAATGCAAAACACTGTATTTTTACCTTGATTCTTTTTTCCCCCCACACCCTAATCTCATATTTGTGTTACAAAATGACCAGGCTCCATCCTTGGCTGGAGGAGAAGAGAGAGGAACCCGAGCAGTACTTACTCTTTTCAGGGGCACCGTACTCCTGAACCAGTTATAGTCCGGAGACACTTTAATCTCCTCCATTTCTACCAAACATTCTGGGAAAAGAGAAAACAAAGGAACTTATTGTGGTGACGGCTAATAAGACGAGCTAATGGTACCACGGTGTGTTAGCTAAGGAGAGAGCTGTCAGCGCGTTAGCTACATCTCGGATAGAACGGGAGCAGAATACAAAGCTCCGCTACGCGTAAACGGACTACCGCACTAACTGTAAGGGTGACCTGATGCTGCGGTTACCGTTTCCTTGTTGTTATTGGTCACCGTATTTGTGCGATTTCATCCATTTCTGTGTAGCTTTTCCTTTCTCTGGTCATATGACTTCAGCGTCACTCACTTCCGCAAAGATGACAACACAACACAGGGCCCTCTCCCGGACAAAGGCGGTACTGCTTCTTTTGGAGGATTCAACAGGGGAGCGACGTCTTCGACAAACCTGGCGAGGCCGCATGACTTTTGAAACTTTCCGAATGTGACGTCAGGAGCGCTAGTAGCTCAAATGCAAAGTAGTTCATGTGGGCGTCAGAGGCAGGGAATGCGCAGAATTTAAACTTGCAAATTCCACTCATTGGAGCTGCGAAGAGGTTGTCATCATGGAATCCCATGTGCAGATGAGACATGCGGACATGTGACAGCACACAAACACAGGCTGGAAGTGGGACGAGCTGTGCAGGAAGTCAAAGGGGAGAAAACTGTATAAACCAGTTGAGATTAGAACATACTGGACTCAACTACACCATCCATAAGATAGGTAAACACTGTTGAGTCACACACCGCAATGAATTCAAACCAGAAAAACATGTTGTCGGAATACAGGGCTTAGATTGATGGATGCAGGGCTTACCAACTGATCACCAGATAGGAAATCAGATAGAACCAAATGACAAGACCTGATACACTTTCTAAATGAAACAGGCCAAGCTCAGAGAATTTAGATTTTGTTTTGTGCCAGACTCCTGGTCCACTCACCGGTCCAGTAGGTAACAGTGATGAGATAAGATAAGATAAGATAAGATATTCCTTTATTAGTCCCGCAGTGGGAAAATTTGCAGTCCACAGCAGCAAAGGGGATAGTGAAGTGAAACAAAATATGAATCAATTTAAATAGAGGAGGGTATAAAAAGTAGCAGCAGTATATACAGTGTAGAATATAGACTATTAAATACAGTATTGGCAGTACAGACTTAAAATATTGTACATATTATATTGTCAGAGTACAGAAAAGTGTAGTTATTGTGTGTATGTGGTCTACTGGGAGCAGTGCTGGTTGTGGAGTCTGACAGCTGCAGGAAGGAAGGACCTGCGAAAGCGCTCCTTCACACACTTTGGGTGAAGCAGCCTGTTGCTGAAGGAGCTCTCCAGTGTTGTGATGGTGCCCTGCATGGGGTGGGAGTAGTTCCCCATCATGGAAGACAGCTTAGCCGTCATCCTCCTCTCTCCCACCACCTCCACTGGGTATCCCAGGAGAGAGCTGGCCTTCCTGATCACTTTATCCAGTCTTTTTCTATCCGCAGCCGAGATGCTGCTGCCCCAGCAGACCACTCCATAAAAAACGGCTGATGCCACCACGGTGTCGTAAAAGGTCTTCAGGAGTGCCCCCTGCACTCCAAGAGACCTCAGTCTCCTAAGCAGATAGAGTCTGCTCTGGCCTTTCCTGTAGAGTGCATTTGAGTTATCAGTCCAGTCCAGTTTATTGTTCAGGTGAACACCCAGGTACTTGTAAGATGTCACCATCTCAATGTCCGATCCCTGGATGTTCACCGGTGTCAGGGGGGAGTGTGTGTGTCTGCGAAAATCCACTACCAGCTCTTTTGTTTTCCCTGCATTGAGCTGGAGGCGGTTCCGTTGGCCCCAGTCCACAAAGTCCTGAGTGAGTTCTCTGTACTCTCTGTCATCCCCATCTGTGATGAGGCCGACGATTGCAGAGTCGTCAGAGAACTTCTGAAGGTGACAGGTAGCTGACTTATAGGAGAAGTCTGCAGTGTAGAGGGTTAAGAGGAACGGAGCCAGAACCGTTCCCTGCGGGGGTCCCGTGCTGCAGTCGACCGTGTCGGACACACAGTTCCGTGTCTTCACATAATGTGGACGGTTGGAGAGGTAGTCCAGAATCCAGGATGTGAGGTGAAGGTCCACTCCTGTATTCTCCAGCTTGTCCCCCAGAAGCGCAGGCTGTATGGGGTTGAAAGCACTGGAGAAATCAAAGAACATGATTCTCACAGAGCTCCCAGGCTTCTGCAGGTGAGAGAGAGCTCGGTGTTGAAGGAAGATGACGGCGTCGTCCACCCCGATGCCAGGTTGATTGATGCACCAATAAACTGGATTTGCCAAACACCATCAATATCAAGGTGGTTTTTAATAAAACGGAGTGAAGAAGCTTTGTGTCAGAACGGGTTGGGAAGAAGTGGCAGAGGATGTAGAAAGCATAAATCAAAGGCAATGGTCTTTTTTTTCAATCTTACCTGTTAAAGAGGAAAGGACTTTTTATGTCTTTGATGACCTTCTGAAGCAGCCCTTTTTCTGAGCTGTCATGCTCCTTGACAAATGTGAAAAGCATTGTAGGAGTTTCATGTTACACCTGATGGAGGTAACAAAGTAGCAACTAGTAAGCAGACTGTAATTAACAACATGGCTGAATGTATGGTGGGCAGGGTGGGGTTTGGAAAAGGGGCAGGAACATGGATTTTATTGGTAGGAAACTGACACGGGCTATTATAATAACAGAGATATTGCCTTTTTAAACAAAAAAAGGAACATATTTTTGATTTGCAGCTTACACTGAAGTACAGGGTAAACCTGCAATAACATGAACAGGGTCATCCAACAAAGAAACTATGCAGGGTTAAGAAGAAGAATGGTACTTTATTTATCCCTGTAGGGAAATTCATTTTCTGCACCTTAATCCATCCTCAATGAGGAGCAGTGGGCAGCCCACACATGAACATACGAGTACACAAACACAACAGCGCCCAAGGACCAACTCCAGATCGTACATGTTTTTGTGGCTGGGGGAAACCGGAGCACCTAGAGGAAACCTACACAGACACGCGGAGAACATGGGAAGTCCACACAGAAAGGTATGGAGGTTCACCCTGGGAGTGGGAATAAGTGAGCCTTATTCTGGTTTATCGGTGACTTCTTGAACCCACAGCAAACATGTCGTGTCTGGCGGCACGGTGGCGTGGTGGTTAGCACTGTTGCCTCACAGCAAGAAAGTCGTGCGTTCGAAGCCCATGGTTGACCTCTGCACCTTTCTGTGTGGAGTTTGCATGTTCTTGTCTTGTCCCCTTGTCTGCGTGGGTTTCTTTCTCCTGCCATTGTCCCTGACCAAGGCAAGGGTAGAAGATCTTGAGTTGGTCCCTGGGTGCTGTTGTGTGTGTGTGTGTGTGTTTGCATGTGTTGGCTGCTGCTCCTCATTTGAGGATGGGTTAAAGTGCAGAGAATTAATTTCCCCAAGGGAATCAATAAAGCGCCCTTCTTTTTCATTATCAGAGAGGAAGAATAACAAAGGTTTTAATTTGAATGCAAACAAAAGCATATACAGAGCCAACATTACAGATATGCTAAGACTTATACAGATGCAACAAAGAATATAATGAATAAAGGAAGTGTGGCATTTACTGTGTCAGAATGTCAAAATGTATTGGGAGAGTACGGACGTTTGCATGTTTTCATAAATGGGTTAAATGCAGACAGTATCCCTAAGCGGATCAATAAAGTACTTTTCTTGCATGATTGTAATTTTAATGGTGGGTTGAAGAAATCCGCTATTTGAGGGAAATTAGATGTTCCGATTCAAGCTCATCATTAATGATCATAAAACAAAACACTGTCATTCCGAAATTAGAGGTGATGTATTCATTCAGATACAACATACCCAATACAGAGTCCAGATGATGGAAAGATGGTGCTTTTTGCATGGGTACCAGCAAATGTAGGTCTAAAAGGAAGTTAATTAGCAGACGGATTTGCAGAAGAAGTCACGAGAAAATGAAAGTCAATGTATGTATCAACATACATTACAGCAAGGCTGGATGAAAGATAATGAAACAAAGACTGAAGGAAATATGTCAAAAACAATGGGAGGGACAAAGAAATGAAAGGATCTGTAGGAAGAAACAATCACCCCTAGACTAAAATATGGACATACAGGTCTGAACAATACATTGTTTAGAAAAGGGGAAAGATACTACAGGAAACTGAACAGGAAGAAGCAGCAGAACACGGAACAATTCCATGTAGAAAATAATCAAAAAAAAGAAGAGAGCTGCAGTCAGTTCAAACCTTACAGAACTGAAATGACATCATGATTTGTGGGACATGTTGCAGAAAAGCCATGGGGACAAATATTTTGCATTCCTGTTTCAGTGTCTGAGAAGAACAAAGATATTTTCTTAAACCTGTCCGCATGATCTCGGCCCGGACTCCTTACCTCGTGGTGGCGCTAAGGAGCCACTTTGTTGGTCGCCAACCGCCACCAACCGCCAACTGCTTCTTCTTCTACGCCATGTAGCGTAGAAGAAGAAGCACAACAACATGGCTGAACTGTGTGTGATCGGTAACATTGTTTTTGCATTCTGAATAAAGTTCGGTGGCACTTCTCGTCATCGTTGATGCCTCTTCAAACACGTGAACCTACACCGAAAGACAGTAAGTCAAATGTCCGCAGGAATGGAAGACTTATCCCCGAACTATGGCCAAGCTACACCGTGTGGACACGTAGTAAACCTTTTGAGTTTTAGATTTGCAGACAGAATGCTGAGGTTTTTGCACAAAATTAGCAATATTAACTGTCAAAGTAGGAGCAGATGGTGTTTCTGTCGTTCCCTGATTTGGACCGCGTGCTAATTTCATCACCTTCCTGTCTTTTAAAAAGAGAACAGATACATCTGTCAAATAAAACAAATCCCGTCTTCTAATGTGGCGTTTCACCGCAGTACATTTAGGATTTACATTGTTTATTCGTTGGTCAAGTGAAGTTGAATAGAGGTATAAAGTTGTGTCTCCGTTTTAAAAGTTTGAAAGTAGCCATGTAAACAATAAGATTGGGTTATTGCTACACGTTATTGACAACTATATCTTTTGTCACTATTAAAACTGTTGAACTGAGAAGGAGACTACAACGGTGTTACACAAGTTTTTTATATTTATATATTTTATACATTATCTATTCATTTGGAGGAAGTCGCATTTGTAGTAATGACTACATTTTTTGGTTTTGAAAACGAAACTTGTTTAAAAACACATTTTGTATTTGATAAGGTGGAAGTACTTGAAGCGTTAACTTGCCAATATATAAATATTAATAGCTCTGTTGTGTGTGTGCTCTACCTGTTCATCGCTCCATTAGTGCCAAAATAATATCCATTATTTGACATGTGCTGCTCCTCTGGAGGTGTTAACAGTTAATCCTTACTTAATCCTCACTTAAAAAAATTGTCAACAATCGTGGGAGAGTTGTTGTGAAATTTTTGAAATTAATACCACTGTATTAATCAAATCAAATTATTACCTCTCATCATAAGAGGTGTAAAAGCCATTCTCAGAATTAATAAGCAAACAAAATCATTTAATTGATACTTCCCAGAGTGCATACTGAGAAAAGAAACATGATTTAGACTAGCCTAAGAAATGCAAACGACGATAAGATCATTAATTGCGCAGACACGTAGCAACGGAGAAGGGCTGATGGCGTCGTCATGAAATTAGCCATGTGCTTCACACAGGCGATCCTCAAAGTTGTTCGTTTTGCCAGCTGTCATTTTGTGCGAACTTTCCCTGTCAGTACCATATCCAGGACCAGTGCAGCTGCACACAGGGACGATGAACAGACAAATGATATAGAGTGAAAGGAAGTAAATATGATTTAATGTATCCAAACTGTATGCAGCATCTCCCACCAACTTTTAATCCATGATTTACACTAGGTCACTTGCTCTGCGGCGTAGATTTTCACGTGTACATATGCCACCATTTGACGTGAATCCTAAACACAGTTTTATAAATGAGGCTTTAGATGAGTTTAACCCCGACTTTAAACTGATGTGGTCGTACCTAACTGATTTTAGAATTTTGCATCTGAATTTCGTTTGTCATTTAACCTTAACGGGATAATTGCCTGGCAATTCAGCCAACTGATCATCAAGTTGCAGATCTATATTTCTTGCTTGTCAGATATTTATGTCTGTGTGTGTGTGTGTATATATATATATATATATAGATGCTTTATTCAGCAACATATTTCCTCTCTTTCCATCTCCAGGTTCTTGATTAAGCCCTGCTTGTCATTTCACAACATGTGTGATCAGAGAAATGCCAAGGAGAAGGTCGGTGCTGACGACACTGAGCCAGACAACCTCTCAGACAGTGATGATTCTGAGAATGAATTACAGATCACAAGCACGCCTTTTGATCCAGAAATAAATTCTTCAAATGATGAGGATGAAGATGAGGTTCAGATTACTGCTCCAACTACTGGTCAGGGAGCCCAGAGCTTGTTCAGTCTGAAAGGAGGGAGCTCTGGTTTCTCAAACCGTAGTCACAGCATTTTCGATTGTTTGGACAGCACTGCAAAGCTGAGGTCTTCAGCACAGGACAATGTCGTAGACAAAATGTTTGTTCAACCTCTGCCACCAGTGACCAGTAGCAAGTCAGGTCAGTCTCATTTGAGCAGCTCAAGAACAGCAAGGAAAAGAGGAGTACCTGACTACCTGGTGCACCCTGAGCGTTGGATCCACTACAGCCTGGAAGATGTGGCTGAGACCAGTGACTGCAGGAACAGCATGGTGGCCCACCAGTTCCTGGCTAGCCTGCAGCAGAGAAAAGAGGGGCTTGAGTGTAGCCGTCCCCTGCTCAGCCAGTGTCCAACCTCCTGTAGCACCCAACAGAAAATCATCTTCTCCAAGCCCTGCCGGTCCCGGCATGAACAGCCCACTGAAGAGCTGTTGTCTGTTAAAGATAAAGAAGGAGAGATGCATCTCAGCCACCTGGAGGAAGAAGAGGAAAAGGATGAGGATGGGAATCCGAGAGAGAGGATGAGGAGTAGAAGAGTGCATGGGTGCAAAGAGAAATATGTGGAAAAGACGGAAGTAACAGCAAAGGATTTCAGTCAGTTCGAGCAGGAGCATCAAGTAAAGAAAGCATCCACCAGACAGCCAGATGCTGAGGATGAGGAAAGGAAGGAGGAGCAACAAGGAAGCAATGCTGAAGAGGGCGATGTGGAGAAGAAACGGGGCAACCACTTTGTCTCATTTAAGAAGACAAATCAGAAGAACTACAGGAAAAAGTCTGAGTGTGATGACCGCTACTGAGAGGATTCTAGGAACATCACAGCAGACAGTGTGTTTGTCAAAGATAATTTTTTCGTTCTTTTAGTACAATGGAGTAAAGAGATGTTTGTTTTTTACCTGACATGTTTCGACTGCCATCTGCAGTCTTCCTCAGATGGCAGTCAAAACATGTCGAAACATCCTCTGTCCCCATCACAAATTCATTCAAGTTAGCTGGCTAGCTAACAGTAACATAAGGTAGCGCTTAGCAATTCTTACTGATGTAAATAACATAGTATTTACATAGTAGAATTGTTTACAGGACATTGGCTATGTCACACCAGTTAGTTTTCTTTTTTTTTTTGTTTACATCACACCGTGTGTCGAATATGTATGTGGTGAGACTCAGGAAATACGAGAAGAGACAGCAGAGAGAGAGAAAAGAGAAGACACAAACTCCATACAGTAATTTACATGCCTGAATTAATTTCCACAATTGCATAATGTAGGTCTTCAACAACAATTAAGGTTGCATTAAAGTGTGTATGTGACAAAAAAATGTATTGCTTAATTGAATATAATTGAAGTTTTAAAGTGCATATAAGGTAGTCAGAGTAGTAGTGAGCCTCCAGACCCGAAGGAGAGAAGTTTATTTATTTATTATAAGTTTATTTCCTTAAATTTGAGTATTTATGGTGATACTGGCAGCCATGTTCTACATTCATATTTCATGCTAACTCAGATTTATTTTCTGAGGAGAAAATCAGATCAGATGTTTTGCCATCCATATAGATTCAAAATAAAATTTAGACGAATATATAAAATGTTATGCTTGGTGCTCACAATTGAAGAGATTAGTGTCAATGCTTCTTATTACAAGACCCCAATTAAGGTATTATATTACCTGTCCCCTCTCTACCTCTGTAAATATTATTATATATTCGTGAATGGGGGTTCAAATCAAATCTACAAAGAGGCATGTTTGACTTAAGTTTAAGTTAAAGAGTTTATCAGAGGAGCCATCATGGATTAATCGCAATCGGTCATAATGTATAGATAATTTTGCATTGAGAACTCAGTATCAAACCTTTGGCCAGAATCTCTTTCAGTTCATTTAATGTCATCCTTGCAACAGCAGAATTTCACAAACACAACACAACACACAAGCACAGCTGCTACTGTAGAACAAATGGCCTGAAATGTGAGACAATCAGATGAAAGGGTCAAACAATAGGGTTTAGTGCTACAAGCACCTGGGAACAGTGATCGACAAAAATCAGAATCAAGATCTCAACACTTCTGGAATCTGTAAAAAAGGCATGCAGAGACTACTTCCTGGGCAGATTGAACACTTTTACTGTAGACAAGATAAGGAATGTTGTTTTTTCTGAATCTTTTATCGAGCCTAGTTTAACCTTTTACTTAATTTGTTGGTATTTGAACCTTGCTTTCAAAAATCATCTTTTCAGTATTGTTCCGCAGCCAGCAAAATAATTTGCATGCCGCAGCTGTCTCTTGACAGAGGTCTATGACAGACAAGTCGGCGAAGGTTCTCAGTCATCCAGGTCATGGTTATAATTAATAATACAGAGCTAACTTTGGATTATTTTTCAATAAAGATGGAATATTCCATCCGGGAAGTGGCGCCTCTCTGTGCGGACCGTTTCCAGTACATAAGAAGATGGTGATCATACAAGTCTACTCCAAATCTTGAATTGTCTTATTCAGAAAGCAATATCTATTTGTTGCTTTCTGAGGAATGGCGTAGCCCTGGCTGGGTGAAGTTCCTGAAGAGGCCACTTAGGGTTGGGATCGAGTCATGTTTCCATAGAATGTACCTGCTGCCGTCAGCCTGGAGTTCACACACGTCACTGTGGCAACAAAGCCAACCACAGGTTGATTTCTCTTTCCAAATATTGATACACGCATGATTATGTCAAATCAACAACAATTAAATCCATCTAACTCATAATCCACATAGCGTATCACCCTGATGTTCTCTTCATTGTGCCATTGGAGAAAGTTGTGATTGATTGCTTTGCCATGGGGTCAGATAGGTGATTATTACCAATAAGGAAGTGTACCATGAAACGGTGACAAGACTGTTGTGTGTCTACAGTAACAAAGTCCAGTGTGCTATGTTAGATTTCTTTATTTCTAATACATTTTACGTGCATGTAAAATCTCCAGAACAGGTAATTGTCTCATTTTGATAAAACAGTTAAAAAACAATATCACATGTCCTCTCACTAGCTCTGAAAGAGGTTTCAGAGCTGACGTTTCTGCTCTTGCAGGTAGTGCAGATCGGAGCAGTTTGATTTGTTATCAATTTAAATGGCCGGTCTGTGAAAAGCGTTTAGGTTTGCATATTTGCTGGGGAGCAGTTGAATGGTCACACTGTTCAGTTGGTCACTAACTTGTTGGAAGTGTTTTGCATTGCAGATTCAAATGCTGGTGTATTCACTGCAAATGACAGAATCAGCAGTTGCCGGTAGGGAAATGATGTCGTGTTCTTTGATGTGATGGACCTTGTTGTCCATTCAAATCAGATGAATAAAGTGCTCAGAGAGCAGTATTAAAATTAAAAATTAAAAATAAAAATATATTTTTTAAATAGTTTATTAGCCCTCATGATAAATAAATAAAGTGTTTAAAATATTACAATTTTATTGTCATTACCTTTTGACCTTTTTTTCTTAGCCACATTAAATGAAAAATTGTCTCTTCAACGTCCCTGTACCTTTAAATTTAATGGAATAAATGTTTAATATATATATATAATAAATTCAATTCACCGAATTTTCTGTTTGAGGTTCCAAAATATTAAATAGAGCAATACAAAACGGGGGAAATATTCATTTTTGTAACAGTTTGGTGTGTGTTCAATGTTTCAAATACTTAAAATATATTTAAAATACTGGTGACAGATATACAACACATTCATGAAGCAGTAGAAAAGTAAAGAAGTTCAGATTTCGCAGCATTGACCTGAATCATGAATTCAAAAGACGTGTGACGTCAGCGGATACAGGTGAGGCAGGTAGTACACCGCCGCGCGCGTGCAGGTGCTGAGAAATGCGGAAGTGAGGCGGGATAAGAATACAGAGCGCATATAAATTCGTCCAGCTCAGTCTGCCAAGGGATGGGGCGAGTGGACAGCGGACAGATGTCTGCGTTGACCGGATACAGTGGACTAAAGCTCGTTTAAGTCGGATGTCCATCATGTTTTACAAGAAAGCAGAGGTAAGAAGCACGATTCCTCTTTAACTTTATGAACAAAATGTTGGCTTTGAGCGGACGACCTGTTCCTCCCAAAAACAACAGCGTGGGTAAACACGAGCTTTTAAAGCGGTAAAGGAAGGAACCACACTGACTATTTAAATACTTATTTTAACTTTATTACATTCTTGTAATTAGATGTATGCTCCTACTTGACTTCTTGTGTCAAAACTACAGAAGAGTCTTCAGTCCTCTGTTGTAGAAAAGGGATTTAAAAATACTTTCAACAAAAATATGTCGTTTTCCAGGAATTGTAATTGGAAAAAGAGTCAAAATGTTATGAGAATAAAGCCGAGTAAAAAGTCAGAATGTTTGATGGGAACTATGTTTTAATATTATGAAAAAAAAATATTCCGAGATGCAACTTCAACTGCTTCGAAGCTTTACTGTTTTCTTCACTTTATTTGCCAAAGTTTGGCATTACAGTATCCATTTTGTTTCAAATGAGAGTATTTAAAGTAGTTTTTATAGTAGCTATAGTAGAGCAGTGGGAAACGCGTCTTCTCTTTTTATTTTTTTAAGTATTTTTACATATTCCAGTAAATGTTATAAAGAGTATTTTCCAAAAATTGTTTATTGTTCTTTTCTTTGGTGGAAGCTGGCACATGCCTAATACAACCACATCGACATGCTGATTAGTCAATTATTAGGTATTGAATAATCGTTCCATTGTTCGCTAGATTAGTCAATTATCAAAATAATTAGGCGAAGAGCAGAGTAAATATAATAATAGACTTAATAGGTTTGATGATACAAATAAATCATAATTTAAGTATAATTTTTAATGTACACATTTATAGAAATAGAATACACATTTCATCAATTGTAAGGAGGAAACATATAAAAAAACTTCAAATACTTTTGGAACAGTTGCAGTACCATCATCAAGTAAAAATAGCGCAATGGAGAGCGAGGTCAGGTGTCGTTGGTGTGAAAGCGTTGAAAGGTAGCGTTGTGTTTTTGAATATGGAGAATGAGCCTGACTCTCTGATATGTATAGGGAAAGAGTTCTAGACTGATGGTGTAGTGATGGCAAAGGCTCTCTCTCCCCAGGTTTGGACCTTGGTGGTGTTGATGATGGGGTTGAGGAGGTCAGCATAAACTGATCTGTGTCGGCGGGCAGGGTTGTACTGACAGTATGTGTTTCAGGTATGGGGGGACCAAGGTAGTCCAATCAACTAATGAATGCATTGATGAGTGTTTGAGGTGGAGAGGGGGAGAGTATGGGTCAGAGATGGGCACTGTTGCAGAGATGGTAGAAGGATGTTCAGTTGACATAGATGATATGTTGCTTGAAGAGGAGAATTGAGACCAAGGTTTTGGACCTGGAAAGAAGCAAATTGATGTCATGCATTCACTACGTAATCACAGCCTACTTAATGTTCAAGTCTCTAAAATTAGACCATAACAAAAATGGTAAAATAAACTCCAGTCATGCTTCATCTGAAACAGAAACATCTTCACGAAAATGCTATGGAGTTCTCTGTCCCAAAACCAATGTGTTAAACAACACAAGATGCAGTTCAATAAAACCAAGTCAGCCTGTTCAAATGCTTCCAGGGCAGGTCTGTTCCTTTTGCCATAGTAGGGCTTCACGGTCAGACTCGAGAGGATTGCAGCATTCCTGTCCACTGTGCAGCTTATGCATTCTTTTCAGCCATAAATTTAAGATTGCACAAAACGTGTAAGATTAGTGTTGATATATGTATGGATATACAGTATGTCCACATTTTGAGATGGGGAGGCAGGCAGGAGAGGACCCTGTATGTATAATATCAGATTGGGATTGAGACCGTGGCCTTTGACTGTGTGTTGTCTTTATTTGAACTGTGCTTGCTCTACTATCTCTTTTTTATCTTGTCTTTGTTTACATGCCTTGGGACTGCAGACGGAAATGAGTCGCTAGTTAACTCGAGCCCTAATCTTCTCTCTGTAGAGATCAGTGTTTTTGTACGTGGTCTCTGAGAATATAAATGTAATAAAATAGAATTAACATTTGAAAATAAAACTTGATTTCCAATGTCAGTTTTCATTCGCCGTTCTTAATGCTTACTTAAAATTATCACCCCATATAAATAGTATAAACATTTGATTCAAAAAGTGACCCATTTATGATTAATTTGGTCACGGCAGAACTGTTTGAATTAAAATGAAGGAACAACTAAACACTTCTCCAGATGGCTTATTTTGTATCAGGCCTCGATTAATTATGGGGGTATGGGTCGTAGCCACAGGCAGTTCTTGTATTCTGCAGTGAAACAGGTTCCTGTTTATCAGTATCAGCCAGGGTCACACCCATGCCAAAGTTCAACATTTTGATGGAGCTCACTGCTCCCTGAAAGAACGATAATGATCAGCACAGGCTGTAAATAGGATTCCCAACTAGTAGTACGAAGAACCCATTGACTTAACTGGCTGTTGAACAATGAAAGTTGTTGGGCAAGAAAGCAAGTGAGAGAACACGTCAGAACCTGCAGACAAAATTACACCTCAAGCACATCACAGTTCTGTCAGTCAACTTGTAAGAGCCGCTGTAGATATAGCTTGGGGATTGTTAAAAAAAATTAACTGTTAGTCGCATTTTATATGTTTCTTGATGTTGAGTTTTTGATATTGTGGATTGTATACATGTAACAGTGCCTTAACAACATGTAGCGAGCACTTGATGCAAGAATATGAGAACTGATGGTGCAGAAGCTGAAGTATGACTTTTGACCATATAACTACAGGTGTCACTATTATTTTAATACTTGATGATCAGCTGATATTATGATTAGGAAAGTAGTAGTCTCTAGTAGTCAATGTTTATTTACGTATGAAGCTTTCTGGTTGCTGCTCCTGCATGTCAAAGGTTCCTGTTTGTGACACAGCACATAAGAGAACAGTTTAAAATGCACTGTTGGAGTTTTGGTAAAGTGATTACAGTAAGTACAGTACGGAGTAGGACTAGTAGTCAACAGTATTGATAATGTCAACTCTTTGTCCTAACTCACAGGGCTTAAGAATATTTTAAACTGAAGCAGTGGATGATGAATTTTAACCAAATGAGTGTTGTAGACGGGGGAGGCTGGTTGAATAGTTGGAAGGAGGAAACAAACAACTGAGCTGAGGCGCCTTCCTTCCTACTGTCTGTGTAGTCAGCTGTCTAACTGGCTGCAGACAGATTACTGAGACAAAGCCTCAAATCCATTCTTTATGCTGAAAACCTCATGTATTATCTGTTATGCAGCATGGTAGATTGATTTATTTTTAGTATATTTTTATGATAAAAGACTGGACCTTTTGTGGGAATTTATATCATGTGAGATAAAAAATGTGAGCGAGGGTAAGCCTTATTTACTTTAATATTTTTTGTTTGAGTAGAAATCCTCAGGTATTTTTTTTTTCACGAATGGTCATTAAAAGGTGTTTTTCCAAAGACAGTTTGGGTTTTGTCTGTAGTGCCAGCTTGTGCATGCCTTATATGGGCACTAAGACCTGCTGAATAGTCATTGCATTAATCTGAGACACCTGTTCATATGAGGGAAAGTCAATCTGTCTGGCGGGTGCAATAGCAATCTGTGACAAAGGTAAATATATGAACCTTGATGTCTTCTTGTGCATGAGGCACTTTCTTTTTTAAAATGTGGAGACAAATCTTCATCCTCAGCTTTCTATCTTTTTACATAAACGGGACAGCTGGTGTAGCCATCCTAAAACTAATCGTCACTAAAAGTAGACAATGTTGGCATGTCATGCAGTGCTACCTGCATCAGTTTCTCGGGAATGTAAGGTCAGACATCACTAATGAAAATCAGTTGAAATACAAACACAACAAAAACATTAAGTTGGTGTTATGTTTAGATGTTTATTTTTCAAAGAAGAAAATTCACTGTCTGAGAATTTAGGCCTGTATGCATGATTAATTACCTAATGTAATGTAAACCAGAAATGTATGTTTATTTCTCTCTCTGTAGGAAAGCACAGAGATGTGGAACAGACCGAAAGATGAAGAGTCTTTACTTCCTCCAGTGGTGAGTATGCAGTGGACACACCTCGTCTCTCATCTACACTTTGTCTAAACCATCCAGAAAGCATGAGTGCATTCTGAATGATCTATTTATCAAACATACAAAAAGAGACACCTGCATGAATGGATGCTAAGTCCAGTGCTGAATGTCTGGTCAGTCAGTCAGTGTGTTGTTGTCAATCCCCCGCCCTCACACGGAGGAGTTGTACAGGCATGTGGCCTGGGGGACAAAATACTTCCTGAGTCTATACATTGAGCAGGACAGGACAGCGGCCTGTCACTGAATGAACTTCTCTGCCTGTCAAAGGTGGTATGCAGAGGGTTGTTGACATTGTTCATGTATGCTTCCGTTATAGTTTTTAGTGGAACATTTGTGTTACTTTTCTGTTATTGACATGCTGTATCTTCTTTAAAAGTCACACACAGTGTCAGAAACACAAACAACACCCTAGTTCCACAGCAGGAACCTTTTTCTTGAACTCTGGAACCATGGAGATAAGGAGGTGCTTTATCTGCAAGAGTTAGGCCAGGACGAGCGAATAGGAAAAAAAATAGAACATTTTCTATCGAGTGATCAACATGGTTGCACGCAACAGTGAACTAAGAACCATGACTCTCTTCACCCAGTTTGTAGCTCAGCTACATTGTGTGTGGATGTGCCTGCCTTGAAAGCACTGCCATTGGCCAATAGACCTATGCTCACTTTCTGCCCCATGTGATGACAACAAACGTCAGAGGTGACAAAATCAGTGGAGATAGATTAAATCAGCCAGGTAATTAGTGTTTGTTGTTGTTAGCAATAGCTAGCCACTTGAAGTTGGATGAATGAAGTGGTCAGCACAGAAAATTGTACAAACAAACACTGGGAGGACCAGATCTCCATATTTTCTTTGCACCAGTGTCTGTGTTGGCATGGATTTTCATTTTAGTTTGTAGTCATGCACAGATTCTCTCATTTTATTTCAGTCATTTTTAATTCATAGTGTAAGTTCACAGTTTGATGACCAAAAAGAGCATTTTCATTATAAGCCCTATTTGCACAGGACCAGTGTTACCAGGGACACCTCATGATTTAGAAATTACCCCCATATCTGTGATTTGTGTTCCTGACCGGAAAAGAGGCAGAAAAACGGACACAAAAGCAAGACACCCCAAATCACTGAACTGAACATAACTTGGATTTTTACAATACAACACGGTGGAGCTTTCATTAGAATCCAGTATGATGGATGTCATAAATTGTAGTTGTGTCATTGTCATCTTGTTGTTGTAGGATTATGCTGTTGCCTCGGGCCAATGCCTCATCTCACACGGCCAGTCTCTGTCACGTTTTTTTGAAAAAACATATGGCTACAATATGTTTGTTTTGATCAAGTTCAGGATCACATGATACTGTATCAGCATTTTTGTCAGCATCTTAATTTTTCTTGTTTATAAACAAGGCAAAACTGAGATTTCAGTGTCAGGTATTGTTATAACTGTTATAGATAAAGATACAGTATATTTTACCTTGTGCCATTGTGGTCTTGCATCTTCAATTTTGACCAGGAGTGTTTGTGTGTCAACAGTCCAGCCAGAGGACATATGATTATGTGCTGGTGGCCAGCAAGGTTGATGATGAAGATGACTTCCAGAAAGCTCAGAGGCAGAAGGCTTTCATCCAGCAGCTGGAAAAGAAGAGAATGACTGTCACTGTGAGTCACTGTCACTGTCTTATTTGATCACTCAAAAACCAAAGTCTCAAAACTGTGAGCCTAATTTGATGTTGCTGTATGAATTTATGAATGAATGATTAATGTTCTTTGTCTCGATAAAGTTCCCACTGAGGTATTGTGTTGTTTTAGAAAGTCGTCCATGATGACAAGGTGTTTTTTGGTGTGCGGGCCCCCAACGACATATTTGCGGAGTACAAGTACCTGTTGAAAGTCTCTGATTCCTGCAACTGGTGTGAAGAGAGCATCACCAAAGCTACTCGGTATACACACACACACACACACACACACGAGCGCAAATACAAACACCTGTGCACAAAATCCAGTTCCGTTCCATGCAATTTCAGCCATTGTGTTTTTGGTGTCGTGTCGTGTTGTGTTATTGAAGTGGGTCCCCTTAGCTAGAGGAGCATTATACTTCCATCACAACCAATGTCTCAAAGTGCTTCACAGGCCCACACGATCACAAAATCCCATATCTCTCTAAGAAGACGAGGAAAAACTCCCCAAAAATCTTAACCTGAAGGTAGCAGCTCTCTCATGGCATCATAAAAAAGGTGGATAAGCTGTAACATTCTTTGACCAATATAGAAGGCTAGATATGAGTCTAGAACAACTGAAACTGAATCAAATATCCCTGTTAACCTGCTAAGTGAATTATATTGAATTATACTCACATAAACGGCGGGCGCCCTCATAACCAATACAAAGAGTTTACAGAAGGAAATGAATTTACAGTTGGATTGTATTTGTAAAAATCAAAATAAAAAAGCTCTGTCCAGTAGTTAGTATTACGCAAACGTTAAGTGCATAGTGCTTCATTTCTACTTTGCGAAATGATTTCAGAGTCTACTGTATGCTTGGAACAAATCAGAATGAGATTCATTCATTTAATTGGTCTGCACGCTCATGCTGCGATGCTACTGGGTGGGCCTGGGACCCTACGCTAGGGGTCACGTGTTCATTGAATGAGCATTGTGCCATATGTATTACCACGCTGTGGGGTGTGATATTAAGAATTTGCACAGTATGTTTAGGACAACAAACGTTGGTGGATTGTATTTTTGGCATTCATAATGGTAAAGAAAATGTTAACACCCCTGTGTTGGAAATTATTCAATGGAATGAATATATGTGCGAGTGAGTTGCGCTGGTGTCAGAGCTGTAAAAATCAGCTGAGGAGACAGTATTGTATTGATCTGGATATAAGATGCCCCCTTTTTCAAAAATAATTTGGCAAAAGATTCACAACCTGGATTAAATTACACTTACTGATTTTTATGCACCAAACCTTTATTTCACTAACAGTAATGTTACAAGTTACAACTTGAGTACTTCACCTGTGTGTGGAGCGGCTGCAATTCAGCACGACCATAAATGACAACAAAACGATAACCGATGCATATATATGTTATTGGCCTGATTTCTTTGCACTCGTTTCATTTCAGTGCAGACTTTCTGCTGCATTTTGCTGTCATTTATGTTGGCGCTGTTTGTGTCCTCTCCTCTGTTTCACTGCTCCACACACACACACACTGGAGGTGAAGAGCATAGCTCCTTCATAGGAAGTGGTGTGCGATGTGCTCACCGCAAGTTACAGTGCATAGTGCTGACGTCCTCGCCAAAGGTAGGCGGGGTTTACAAATTAGGGTCGGGTCATATCATGGCGTTCACCGTATTACCGGTCTTTCCTTTTCACGATATTACGATGTGATGATGTGCGCGCAAGCCGAACATCGGGAGGACAGTAGAGTCTGCATCCGAAGAATTAAAATAGTTTGGTTACAAGAGGTCGGATCTCCAACAAACAACAGTTCCTAAAGTCATGTTGATATGTTTGGGAAGGCCCACGAGTGATATCATCTTGCTGCTACGGTTACAAATCATATGGAATTTTTGGGATTACTACTTTAACACTTTTTTAAACGAGTGCTGGTTTACCTATTCTTAACCCCTTATACTGCGCTATTGTTAATGATGCACCTGACAAAATGCTCCGGACTGAGACCGTTCTTCCACCGGGCGTGGAACACAAAATATAGTTTTCTTCGAGAGAACCAGGACTTTCATTAGAGTGCATTTTAATTGATACATAAAATGTATCAATGGTTCAAAATGGTTTGAAACGAGTTGGAAATGCATCATATTGTATACATCTCTATTGTTGATATAAATAAACCAGTCACATATTTATTTCTCTAGGATTCGTATTGTCCATTTCATTCTTCAGCAGACCTTTATCAACACTGGAGGTGAGTGTAATCTCCTACATTTAAGAGGTATAAAAATAATCTCTGACTCTAAAAACTAATATCAACATCAGGAGTAGAACTTGGACATCGAACAGTCACCTTTAATCCCCTTTCACCAAATTACAATAAACACAAATCATTATTATTTTTTATTCCACTGTGATGATTCGACTTAAATGTTTTCATTCATCATTTAACATACTGTGTGTGCTTCCATAGAGTATGAGCGTTTTCCATGTTTAATCTTCTTTCCTTTCTTGCAGAGTCACTGGAAGAGCTGTTTCAAAAAGATGTGTTTGAGACTATGTTCTGCCTCCACGAGGTGAGAAGATGCTGATACTGCGAACACTCTGTGCATTTACACAGAATGACTATTACTGATCCGGATTGCTGGATTCTAGTTTTTGTAAATGCTTAAAAATATTGTGGAATTGTGTCTAGTGTTGCTTTTCTATCGCTTGGAATCCTACATGAGGCTTGTAAACGTACCATATCGGAGCTCTCTACTTTGCTGGAGTGATCTTTCCTCCTTCACCTTGCCTTGATCAAGAGCAATGGGAGTAGTGATTAGCCTGTGTTCTACATGTGTTCCACAGAATGAGAGTTAGTTGGCGTTGTTATTTTCATGATTAATAATAAGGAAATGTAAAAGACAATAGTGTAGAGAGTGTGTACAGAGACTCTGTTGGGATGAAAATTAACTATTTAAATTAAGTTTCCTACCATTAACAGTGTCCATCTGTTTGGTGGAGTAAAGAATCTGGAAAGAACCTTCATGAAATATGCCTTTGCAGTTTGTGACACATGATGTTATAAATTTACTGGGACTGAAGCTGCATGAATGGGCGGAAGGGTGGCGTGGTTGTTAGCACTGTTGCCTCACAGCAATAAGGTGGTGGGTTCCCGAGGTCGACCTCCTTTCCTGTCTGTGTGGGGTTTTCATGTTCTCCCGATGTCTACGGGAGTTACTTGAATGCTCTGGTTTTCCCCACCCACAAAAACTTGTGTGTTCTGCTGATCACTTCTGCCATTGCCCCTGACCAAGGCACAAGGAGGAAGATCTGGAATTGGTCCCTGGGCCCTGTGGTGTGTGCGTATTTGCAGATGCGTGTGTGGGCTGCCCACTGCTCCTCATTGAGGATGGGTTAGAATGCAGAGAATTAATTTCCCTATGGAGAAAAAGTGTTGCTGAAGCTACCTTGAAACAGAAACCGTACCTTTTCAAGGTAATCATTAAAGTTCTTGGCAAGCTTCTCCTAATAAAGAAGTTTGCATCACTATGAGCTACTTAGAAAATATAGCAAACTACATGGACACTTCTCGAAGGGGCAACATGCTCTCAAAGCAGACAGTTCAGATTTTTGAAAACAAATCATATCTTTGGTAGTTATGGGAGATGAAGAGAACAAATACATTTTTTCATTTTTCTGTTAGGTTGATCTGACATTTGTTAATAATAACTCTAAATGTTGATGTTTTCCCATGATTCCTAGAGGAAGACACAGAAGATGCTTAAGAAGAGGTGGGCTCGGTGGACAGCTCTATTTACTGGCCAGCCAGTCAGAGATGTCAAGTGAGTCCGTCTGCCTGTCTGTCTTGTTTATACAGTGTAGTGTCTTTTGTGTACGTTCAGGAAGGCCTTTTTTTTTATTACTATATGTGTATGCAGTAAGTCAGTCGCTAAACATTTTTTAATCAATTAATCTATGTAATATTTTGCTGATTGTTGTTATTAATTGAGTAAGTGCACAAGACAAAATGGAGAAATTCAAATGAAAATTGCCCAATCCTAACTAATAATTTTAATCACCCTTTAGGATGAATAAAATGTAACCTTTGGTTGTTGCAAACTAAAATTAACAACTACATTTACTTTTGTTTTTAATGTGAAAAGATCACAAACAACTGAGATTCGTTCCTATTTCCTTATTCTTACTCATCTCCTCTTCACATACTAGTGTATTAATGGATGTCTTTGTGTGTCTGTCTGTGTTGTAGGTGTTACTTTGGGGAGAAGGTTGCCTTGTACTACCTGTGGCTTGGCTGGTACACTAAGCTTCTGATCCCAGCAGCTGTACTGGGTCTTGTCGTGTTCTTGTATGGACTTGCCTTTTTCAACACCAATCCTCTAATGTGAGACTTCCTGATCAAGAAAAAGCTCAGATTGGGTGCATGCGTACATATAGTGTATATGGAGTCAGGCACAGGTTTTTAAATGACCAACATGACAATTACCAATTATGAAGAGATTATATCTGGCCTAGGGATCTCCCAGGAATGAGGAATTTGTGAGGGTGACATTTGTCGTAATAGGTACTAAATACTTCATAAACGTATATATATATATATATATGTCATGACTGGCTCACGGCCTTGACAAATGACGGGGGGGAGACGGGGTTTCCAACCAAAGAGATACAATTTATTAACAAAACACAAAAACAACACAAAACGGCATGTGGTGTGATAAGCACTCATCAGTGTGTCTGTTGCTGGATGTGTGGAATAGTGTGTGGGAATTGTTGTATAGTGCAAAACCTATAGTAACATAAACAACTAAACCAATCACGAGGGACCCTCACTGTGTGTGTGTGTGTGTGTGTGTGTGTGTGTGTGGATTTTTTACAATGAAAATAAATTTAAAAAAATAGCGAAAATGTTACACAGCATTGATTTAGTTCAGAGTTTCTCTCTCTTTTCCTCAGTAAGGAAGTGTGTGAATCAAGCGTCATCATGTGTCCCAGGTGTGACAAGAGATGTACAGTGTGGAAGCTATCAGACACTTGCACCTACGCAAAGGTGATGTATGATCTTTGATCTATGATAAGATGCTTCAGCCTCTCTCACTCTGCTTCTACTGTTTGCTGCAATACCTGAAGCTGTAGAAAATGATGTCTTTTTGTCCTTACAGGTCAGCCATCTTTTTGACAATGAAGGCACTGTAGCGTTTGCTATGTTCATGGCAATCTGGGGTGAGTGTCTGATGTGATGCAATATGATCTGTTGTCACATGAATTTGTACAGCACAATTAATACAGGACATTAATTCAGATGACATTAAAATGCTTAAATGATTAAGCAGTTTAAAAGAATAAAATGAATATGAATGAATATGAGAGAACAATAAGCAGATTAAAAGTAAAATAGAATTTAGGCATAAGCATGAATTGATGTAAAAGCTTCAGAATAAACTACAACCAGTGCTCATAGTGTGCATGTATTTATCAGTACCCAGTACCAGCACCTCTATGTTTTGCTGTTTAGAGAAATCTTTACCGCATACCTCATATCTTACCTACCGGGACCTTTCAGAAACAGATAATACTGAATGAGGTGGACCATTCATGTTGGTGACTTTAATGCCTCCTACACACTACATGACTTTCAAAGTCGCCACATCACGGTACACTTCACAACTTTCCTTCTTCTCATCGGGTGTCTTACGTTGTTGTGTTTTGCACCCAACGTGGCTGATCGGCAACAGGGGGTTACACAGTACAATATCTCTCACCAGAGGGCATCTCCAACAACTCTCTCTGTTCTCCAAACAACACTTTGTCACTAAAACACACGCGAGAGGTGACACGGGAAATGAGGCGATACCATATGCGCTACAGGATCCTGTTCTTCCAAAAATGATGCCCGCAAGAAACTTGCAGTCACTAAGTTCTAGTGTGGAGTGTGGAGAAAATAATGGATTGAGAGATGCAGGCAGCAAGGATCCCCCCTTTCCCTTGCTTTCCCCTTCCCCCGTGTCCTGCGCTCTCATTGACTGTAGCTCCTCGCTGCTGTCTTTGCTGGTCCCAGCACTTGTCATTCCACATGATTTGGACTTGCAGACAGGTCTAGATATTTAACCTACTAGATATCTGTCAGGTGTCTGCAACGCATCGGCGAGTGTCTTGGTCATGTTTGGATTGCATCTTCGAAAAGATCACACATAGCGATCAAAACTCCCAGGAGCGTGTGCTGATTTGCCTCTGATCTGTGGCTCGATGGCAAGTGGAAAATCCAGGATAAAATCATCTAGTCTGAACTCGGCATAAAGGACGTGTCAATCCAGAACCTGGAATGGAAGCTGATTTTTCCAACCACCTATGGAACTGTATGAACTGTATGACAGCCCCTCTCAACAACATGTTGCACAATATGTTGCCAACCAAGGTGGAACATTAGGTGTGTTTCAACAACATATGTTGCCTGTTGTGTCTGCTATCATTCAGCCATCAGATACAGCTTCTTTGTTGGTCAAAACATAATGCCGGTGAACCCAATGAACACAGCGACGGGCGCCAGGGATGTAGGTTCACAATAAATCACTTTTCTGACTTTCACCCACAGATTACAGTGTTCATCCCATTAAGAGTCGCGTCAATTCAAGTCGCTTGTTGCACTCTTTAATTGCATCGCACACACCCAGGTACAATGGGTTGACAATGAGCTCACAGAATCTCCGTTGTTGCTGCTGTGCTTCACAGCTCACACTGTGCAGAGTCAAGACAACAAATCCTAAAAAAACAATAAAAAATGGAAGCCACCAACAAAAAAAAAGTAACATGAAATCTATCCGTGTTTCTGTGTTTTACTGACAGCTACTCTATTCCTGGAGGTGTGGAAGCGACACAGAGCCCGACATGTTTCCGAGTGGAAAGTCTATGACTGGTGTGAGGAAGAGGTAATGGTAGAAGAACAACGTGCAAAGAGAAAAAGAAGTAGTGTGTCATTAGTACCTTTGTCTGGCCTGCCTCACTGATGACGATGGTGATGATCTTTCCTGTTAGTTGCATTGGTGGGGGAGTTCTTTGTTTTCCCCAACAGAGACTACAGAGACGTTAACATGTTGATTTTCACCTAGTACACTACACCCTGACAGCATGGCAGTAATGGGACACCAATTCCCCTACTGACATCATATCGTTTCTTCATTATCATTGCACATATGGTTCTCTATGAAGACAATGGAGAGAGGAGATGAAGGAGAAACTCCCCAAAAACATTAAATTGTCAACTAAGTCCACAGAGATGTGGTTAAAATAAAACCATTGCATATTAATATACATATATGAGACCAGTGTTGGTAAACCAATAGTGGTAAAACTCTTGTATTTGTTTGTGTTGGCAGGAGGAACTGATTGTGGAAATAATCAATAATCCGGACTGTCAGCCCAAACAGTTCAAACACTCTTACTACCGCAGCACCCTGGTCCTGATCCTGGTCACGCTTATGGTAAGGAAAATATACAATTTAAATCAATGAAGGCAAACTAAGATCTTTGTATACAGACATAGTATTACTAATAATTATTAGTAATGTTTAGGATATAATAAGATCAAAGTATGTCAATATATAACAGGAGAGAAGGATACAGGAGAAACTTTGTGGATTGGTGTGTTTTTATATGGCTCTCCAAAGTTTCAAGTTTTTAGATCTTTAGTCTTGCTAATCTAATTTTGTTTATTTTTTTTAAAACTTCAAAGAAATTATTTTATTTTTAGATTCAGATTTTCTTCAGTAATTGCATACACACTCAGTGAGCACTAATAGGACTAGCAATCTTTTTGAGGTTTTCCAAAAGCCTCTAAGACGGTCAAAAATTCTGCTGTTATTCAGTGAAAATGAATAACAGCAGAATTTTTGAAATAATGCATATTTTGAAAACAGTAAAAGTAAAATTCCAGTGGGCAGTAAATGGACTGCATTTCTACAGCGCTTTTATCCAAAGCTCTTTACAATGTTTGCCTCACATTCACCCATTCATACACACATTCACACTCCGACAGCCAAGGTAACCATGCAAGGGAGCAATTTGGGGTCAGGGTCTTGCCCAGGGACTTTCGACATGGACATGGTGGAGCGGGCCACCCTGCTCCCAGTAAAAATTAGGATCTGGAAAATGCATTTCATATGTAGGAGATGGTGTTATATCATCTCAGGACACAAGTCAGAATTAAGAGAATTGTTGGTTACCATGAGACAGGTTATCATTCCCTCCTCTTACCTGATGAATGAGTTTTGCAAGCACTTGCTGGACTACATCCATCTTGAAAAAATGTGTTGTTGTTGTGCCATGAGATAACTTTTGTTGTGATTTGGTGCTATATAAATAAAATTGAATTGAATTGAATTGAAGTCATCATGCAAGGCAAATGTAGCTTTAAGAAAGTAAGAAAACCAACTCCCTCACAGATTGACTCACCCTTACTTTCTGCATGTTTAGATTGTTTCTCTTGTTAGGCATCTGTTAATCTTTCATCTTTGCCCCCACAACGCTAACACCACAGCAGTACTTGTTGACATTCCAAGGCAAATCAACATGATAACATCACCGTGCTGCGGTAGTTACATTTTGCATGGAATTATGGGAGCCATTGTTTGTCAACCCAGTAAATATCAGCCACAAGAGGAAATAAACTGAAACTATGACTTATTATTTCAGTATGAATATTTCTATAATATGTATAGCAACGCACATGCACAATAACCACTGTGGTATCAGCAAGAATGTTTGAGTCAATGAAAACAAGAAGGGAAAGATTTATTATGTGTGTGTGTATGTTTGTGTCAGTTATTGCTGATCATCGGCCTTGCACATGCCCTGGTGGTGTTTCGTGTGGTGGCAGCACCATTGATGTCTGAGGGCAGTTGGGAGTTTATAAAGGATCATGCCAACACTGTGGCGGTTATGCTGGGGGCTGTTCTGCATTACCTCACCATTCAGATCATGACGCGGGTGAGCACTTCCTCCATTAGAACACACCGATAAACAATTTCACATACACACACAGCCCTTATCTGTAAATATCCTTCTACACACTGTTTTCTGTCAGTTAAATACCTGTATATTAAACCGCCACAGAAACACAGTTGTCCCACTAAGGTCAATAGTCCATTTAAACTGGAACTAAGGGGTAAGAAACGTAGATCTGTCACTTTTCATGTCTTTCTCTCCTCTCTGAAGGTAAACAGATGGGTGGCCCTTAAGCTGTGTGAGATTGGTGAGAAATATTGGTTTTGTGGGATTGTTTAGCTTTATAATAAATATTGTTAGGGTTTGTACAGTGGTGAAAATCCTTGAAAAAATGTGGAATTTGATAATGCCTTTTCCAGGTCCGGAAATGTTTCCGGAAAATGATGAAAATTCTAAAAGTTGAGGGAAAGCCATGGAAATATTTGATAATGACCAGACATGCTCTGCTAGAAAATATAGCATAAAACTTTAAAAATATAACTCTAAATTCAGTTGACCATAACAGGTGCAGTACCTGCAGAAAACCAGCCTTTGACATTTGGAAAATGTTTTAACATGCAAGCATGTATGTGTGATTCTGTGTTTAAAATGTTTATCCTGTGTATCCTATGTTATGCAGAGGAAACTCGCTCATTTGCTGCCACAGAGAGAAGCTTCACAGTGAAGATGTTCACCTTCCAGTTCTTCACGCTTTTCTCCTCACTCTTCTATGTTGCCTTCTTCCTGGGCAGGTCTCTCATCATGACAGTATATCTACACTTTTCTTATGATTAGCAAAAACAGAATAACTATTTTAAAATTTGAGATTAGTTTTGCTGTCTGCCATTTGTTGTTGGTGTCCTGTATCTCACAAGTAGAGGGACACATGTGCGTAGACAATGCACAGTGCAGCTATGGTTCAATGATTGGATTGATGGGAGGAGGGAAACAATAGTCGTTTGACTTGTGTTTGTGTGTGTGTGTGTGTGTATTCATAGGCACACACAAGACGACCATGGTTGACACTGTAATGAAGTTTGAAATACAAATTTGAACATAAGACAGTGAAGATAATGCATGAAATATGATAAAGATATAGAACTATGACAACTTTACGGTCACTTTAGTCTGTGTGTGTGTGCTTTGTCACTAAAACATTCCTCTTATTTTCTCAAAGGATAAATGGACACCCAGGCAACTATGTACGCATATCAGGGTGGAGGCTGGAGGAGGTGAGTTGCTTAGCTCTTACAGTGCTTTTGTCTAAAATGGATTCAGGTACTTCAGGTTTTAGACATTCAGGCATGATCCAACAGGTTGTAGGTTTTCATTATGTGTTCGAGCAGCTTTTAGACATTCATACATGATCCAGCAAATTAGAACAATGTGATTAATTGAGCTTTATTCTATTTGTACTTCATGCTTCCGACCTTGTGTCAGTCCTCATTCATCCATATAGGTCAGTTTTACTTTCAAGGGTTTTGGCCACTTCTAACATTTCCAAAGGTATTCCAATAATTTAAGGTCAGTTGGTAGAGTCTACATTTGTTTTGTAATACTCCTAACAATTTTGCTGCCACATTTGAGTAGGCCTGGTTCATTAAAGAAGCTGATAGGGCAGCACGTTGACCCGGGGTCGACCCCCACAACTTTCTGTGTGTCGTTTACATGTTGTCCCTGTGTCTGCGTGGGTTTCCCCCACCAACAAAAACGTGTGTTAAGCTCATCACTCCTGCCGTTGCCCTTGACCAAGGCACTTGGTGGAAGATCTGGAGTTGGTCCCCAGGCGCTTTTGTGTCTGTTTGCATGTGTGTCGTGTGTGCTTCCTGCTGCCTCTGATAGTCAGGATGGCTTAAAATGCAGAGAAATCATTTCCCTGCATGGGGATCAATAATGACTGCTATTTCTTTCTTTCTTTCTTTCTTTCTCTTTGATATTTAACGTTGCTACTGCAAATTGTTTGTTTAAATTGCATCGAAAAACATCAATTGACTTGACAGTGGCAACATACAACAACAGTTCAGTTCCCGGGGAGTGGGGGAGACTTCCAGCTCAATTTCATCATTGAGAGAGGGGGCTGTCATCCTTGGCGGAGGTATGCGCTCTATGTATGCCTTCTACCTCTTCTCACTCATGTTGTCTGTGCCCTCTAGTGCCATCCAAGTGGCTGTCTGACAGACCTCTTCATCCAGATGGCTATCATCATGCTGCTCAAGCAAACGCTCAACAACATTTTTGAGTTCACTGTGCCGTGAGTAAATATTAGCAGCTATTAGTCATTCACTGGAATGTAATAGTTCAGTGTTTTGGAAGATTAATTTAGTTCCAAATAACACTGGTGTCTCACCTGATACATCACTGCATCAAAATCATCTTTGTGCACCCTCATCTGGGTGAGCACAGGGTACCCTATCTCGGCAGCAGGCCACATTGCAGTATAGGGTAGCCACCAGGGCACACCTGAGACTAACACAACTTCAGCACCAAAGATGAATGAGGCACACTCCTAACGTTATCATGTTGATTTGTTTAGGCATGTCAATAAGTGACATTGGCACCTCACTGCCACAGTTAAATTAAGCATAATATTTATTGTCTGTGTAACAATCTTCCACATTTTTTAATCAATATTTTTCAGTTGGATGAAGCGCTGTGTGCGGACAAACAAGGCCAAGAAGCTGCAGAGGAAATGTGGTTATTGTTACAGAAAGGCCTGTCTCGACGAACGTGTAGCTGTGGAGCCATGTGACATCTGTAAGCTTAATGACTGGCTGCGTAACTACCATCTGGCCAACACAGACGCATTCAGCCTCTTCAACGAGTTCTTGGAGATGGGTAAATCATACTCTCAACACCAGTGGTCCTATTATCCCTGCCACACATTCAGTCCAATCTTCACCAACGTCCAGGCATGTTGGAAAACGTCCTAAAATGTGTTGCTGTTATAATCAGATACTTTATCAATGTTCTCGTGCAACCTACAATACCATTTAGCATTTTGAATAATTTGGTGTGCAAGGACACAACGTAGCACAAGCATCGAAGCAGTAAAGACGTCCTGTTAAATGAGCAACATTTAACAAATAAGCGTACATTTTTAAAGCTTTGTCTGATTTGTGAATGGGTCCTGTCGTTTTCCATGTTGCTGTAACTGTCCTCTAGTGGTCCAGTTCAGTTTCACCACCATATTTGTGGCAGCATTCCCTCTGGCCCCCCTGCTGGCCCTCATCAATAACATCTTTGAGATCCGCTTGGATGCCATCAAGATGGTCAGCCTGGAACGCCGGATAGTCCCGAAAAAAACCAACGACATTGGTGAGCTGCGAGCATGGTTGTGCCTGTTGGTATGTCAACGAAATATTGCAGTGACAGAGTCGGGGGGGCTCGTGTGATACAATTTAAAACTCACACATAACACAAAAGATGCGGAGATTTCTGCTGCACAGAACTTCAAATGTGGCCTTTCTCTGTTGGTTGGTGCTGATGAAAGTCTTTATCAGGACAACAGTGTCTAGAGTTTCCTACATAAGCATGAGAGCAGTGATATCCGTCTTTGAAGACAACACTGTCTCAACTGTATGAGCTCCTGAATTCTGAAGAAGTCCCCAAACAATCGCACAAACTCAGGCTGTGGGAATTACGTTGCCATGCAGCATAGCTACTATAACGTTTACTATAATGCATTAGAGCTTCTGAAAATCTGGCTGAAATCACACCATGTATGCATGCCTTAACTGTTTAACTTTGATGTCCTTTGGAGTAAGGTATGGAATATATTTTAATTTATGAAGTCACCTGAAGTGGGTCTTTTTCACATTAAAACTCATTAACACTTAGGGTTTACATTAGATATTAGAAAGTCAATTTATTGTTGTAGTCCGATGAAACAGACTTTTAAAATACATGTAAACACATAATTCCAACTGAAAATGTATTAAGTGGATTTTCTGGAAGCCGGACTAACAAACCCAGAGAATGCGGTTGTGATTGATTTACCAAGCTGTGTATCAGCTTCAATCGGACCAACACTTCGATTCAGTTTGAGTCCCCGGGTCAACCGTCACAACCTTTCCATGTGGAGTTTGTATGTTCCCCCTAGTGCACCGGTTTCCCCCACCCCCAAAAACATGTGTTAGCATAATCACTCCTGCCATTGCCCTTGACCAAGGCACTAGGTGGAAGATCTGGAGTTGGTCCCTGGGCGCTAGTGCGTGTGTCTGCATGTGCATGTGAAACCAGAGCATGTGCATCCACGCTCTGCTTTTCATATTTCAATCCACATGTTGTAATTTTTTTTTATTTTTATTTTTTTTTATTAAATGAAAATTATAAATTTATTTAAAAACAGTTATAAAAAGAAATCACTTGAAAGAAATAACCTTGCTTTCCAGCATGTCTACACCGACAATGTCTTGCATCATCTGGCTGCACTTGTGACATTGGGCACCAACTCTGGCATCATGGTTTAGTGGTCAGCACCGTTGCCTTGTTGCAACACAGGTGTGGGTTCAAGTCCTATGGCTGACATACTCCTGCCATTGCCCTAAACCAAGGCACTAGGAGGTAGATCTGGAGTTGGTCCCCCTGTCCCCACTGCTGTGTGTGAGGAAGTGCATGTGTGTGCTGCACGCCGCATCCTCTTGTTGGGTTAAATGCAGAGAATTCATTTCCCTAAGGGGATCAATAAAGTATCCTTATTCTTCTCTTCTTCATTTTCAATCCTCACAATTCTCGCACATCCATCCTCCCATTATTTATACCACAAATCCAAGGCAGGGTCGCATGGAGCTGGACCCCATCCCGGTTATCGTTGGGAGAAAGGAAGGGTAGATCCTGGACAGGTCGCCAGTCTATTATAAGGCTGATAAATACATAAAGACAGATCACCCAATCACACTCCCATTAACACCTAATTTATCTAAGCTGTGTTTCTGTGGAGGTGGGAGGAAACCCACGCATACATGGGAGAATATGCAAACCCCACACAGAAACAACCAGCGTCAGACCGGGACTCAAACCCACAACCTTCTGGTTATAAAGCAAAAGTCAGGTCATCCTGTGGAAACACAACTGAACCAGGACCCATATTTTCCATCTCCTCTTTCTTGTTCTTGGTTTTTGTGTACATCTTACAGGGAGCATTTATTTTGATGGCAGATTCAAATTTACTTGTCTTTCGACTGAAATGTCATTTAGTTGCAGTCAAATATTCTTTCAAGTTTAGTAAAAACACATCTCGCTAATGGCTCATTGCCACAGCCAAGTTCCTAGTTCATTTCAAAACCAATGGTTGACATACAAACCACAGTGAGGATTTCTGCCATTTCCTGGCATTTTCTTCTGGTATTTATTATCCAAAAAGTTGTCCACATATTTTGTCATAGTTTTTTGTCACAGTGAAAACTGTTTTGTCATAGTTTTTAGAGAAAACTGTCTTCTGACTTCAGGTGTATGGACTAAGGTTTTGGAAGCCATCGGTGTGTTGGCTGTCATTGCCAATGGTCTGGTAATTGGAGTGTCATCAGACTTCATCCCACGACTTGTCTACCGCTACCGCTACGGACCATGTGCCAATGGAACGGCACACACACAGTTAGTGATGACTTAGAGCTGTTTTAGCTGTTCAGCCTTGTGACTCTTCTGTGCTGTAATTTGGGATTGTCCCATTATTCCAGTTGCATGCAGGGCTACATTAACGACACACTGTCCACGGTCTTCACCGAACACCCAGCAGTTGAGAAGGACTTCACTCGAACTCAGTTGGGCATAGACACTGATATCTTAGCCAAACAGTGCAGGTGAGGAGACAAGCTTCATGTCTTTTTATTTGTTTTTGTAGAGTTTAGGCTTGAAGAAGTGTTTAAATACTGAGAATAGTAACAATGATTCTCTGTAGCTATCGAGACTATAGGAATGCTGAAGACTTCACTCTGACCTCTCAGTTCTGGTTGGTGTTAGCTGTGCGCTTTGCTTTCGTCATCCTGTTTGAGGTGCGTGGTTTACATTTGGCATAGATTACACAGACCATTTGTTTTAATTGTAAGTTCTTGTCGAGCAGGTGTGTAGTTGGAGAGTTCTCACTCTTGTCTTCCTCTCTGCAGCATGTAGTGGTGGTTTGTAAGTTTATTGCTGCCTGGTTTGTTCCAAATTGTCCCATGCGGGTGAAAAACGTTCGATTGCAGGATAAACTGACACGGCTGAAGGAGGAGCTACGGTGAGACAACGGAAAACACAACACTGAGCATGTTTAGACACAGTTTAACTCTTTGACCATGCTGTGATCGAAGCACCAAATCAGATTGAGATATGCAGCACCTTTCATGAGCAAATCACAAGTTTTTCACATATTTTTCACGATATATGATAACAATCAAAAGTCACAACACAGTCAGACATTAAAAAGAAACTAAAAACTTGGGAGATTGTTGTAAATGTGTGTCTTTCCCCTCAGTGAAATGAAACGCAACAAAACCACTGACGTCTGACACTGACATCTGCAGACCTGCTGTGCTTCACACCGCACCATTCTATCTTTTGGACGTCTTGAGGACACAATGGCATCATGAGGCCGCTGAATAAAGTGAAATGACCGTATAAAATGGTTTAATCTCTTCATTGTTTTGTAATTATGAGTTTGACCTCAGATGATATTTAACTGATTTTTACCCATTGGATGCCATAATGTTACGGAAAAAGAAATGCATGTTTTTTCCAGAAAAATACTGTAACTCTTGCTGTTTTTATATTAAAATGTACAATAATTTCTTTGTCATTTGTTTTTGTTTTTTAACAGAATTTCTAACAAGGTGAAAACGTTATTTCACAGGTAATGTCTGACAATTACTACAAATTAAAGCTTTGTATATTCTGTACTTCATGTCTCACTGCAGGCGTTCCAATTCATATTTCCAACATTTTTAAGAAGAAGTCACTGATGTTAGTAACTTTGTGTTTCATCTTGGCAAAGATGGTGGCTTGGTGGACTTATTTGAGTTATGGCCTTCCCCACTAGAGGGAGGCCTGCGTCCTTCACGAAGAGGCCAAAATTCATTCTTCATTCTCCCTTACATATACACTGCCTGGCCAAAAAAAAAGTCGCCATAAAAAAAGGTCACACACTAATATTTCGTTGGACTGCCTTTAGCTTAGATTACAGCACGCATTCCTGTGGCATTGTTTCGATAAGCTTCTGCAATGTCACAAGATTTATTTCCATCCATTGTTGCATTCATTTTTCACCAAGATCTTGTATTAATGATGGGAGAGTCTGACCACTGCGCAAAGCCTCCAGCACATCCCAAAAATTCTCAATGGGGTTAAGATCTGGACTCTGTGGTGGCCAATCCATGTGTGAAAAAGATGTTGCATGCTCCCTGAACCACTCTTTCACAATTTGAGTGCATTAGGGTAGTAAGAGAGGCAGGTGAAGTGATGCACCCCTCATGCCTAGTGCCTACTGTACAAGCCTGTGGGGGCGGTGCTATGATCTGGGGTTGCTGCAGTTGGTCAGGTCTAGTTTTCAGCAACATTATGTGCCCAAAGAATGAGGTCAGCTGACTACCTGAATATACTGAATGACCAGGTTATTCCATCAATGGATTTTTTCTTCCCTAATGGCACGGGCATATTCCAAGATGACAATGCCAGGATTTATCGGGCTCAAATTGTGAAAGAGGCACTTGTAAGAGTGGAACAGTGAACACGAGAGTGTGTGACTTTGTTGTTTGTGACTTTCCCAATACAAAATGGCACTATCACTGCTATGTATGTGAGCACTGAGTTAATAATCATAATAGAGATGTGAGAAGTCTCCTGTCTTCTGGGGCCTTCCTGACTTTCATTGTAATCCCTGAGCGACCGATGAACCAATGACAATTACACTTCACTTTTTTCCAAAGTGATGTCAAGCACTGAGGCAACGAGGAAACAGGAGTTTTACTTCAAATGCTGGGGTTTTATTTGCCCAAATGGTTCAGAAAACAAATGAACCCAGATTATAAAATTAGGCCTATGAAAAGAACAAAACAACAAAAACATAACAATACTCAGGATATATTTATAGTGGCTTGGCCAAACCAAATAACACACAAAGGGGTAAACAGGATTAACACCTATGTAAACAGATTACACCTATATACAAAAGAAACTATCTAAACCACTAAC
>OMNV01007594.1:0-49326 GCA_900303265.1 Brotula barbata
ATGTACTAATGAGTTGTCTATTAATGAAAATGGAAAGCATTTATTTTGTGAGCACAAAGGGTTCAGTTGGATTAATTACTGCACTACAGCAACAAAATGAAAACAGAAAGTGCGGCATCACTCTTGTGTGGCACATTACCCATTAACCAACTGTTATCAAGGCCTGGCGAATGGCGGCGCGCGGCACCCAGCAGGAGCTGAAAGGCTTCAGATGGGCTGGTGGAACTTTATATAAACTGCACTTTACCACATTCTCTGTAGGTGATGTATGTGCACCCTTACTACGATCCATACAGTCCACTGCTGCTACTTTACCACTCCATTACAATTCTGATGCTTCACCTGAAGAGTATAGTCTATAGTGTTTTATGAAATAAATAGTGAATCCACACTAATTGCATCATCATGAGACCAAATGTTGTACATTTATATATTCATATTCACAAACTGCTTTGTTTTTCTGCTCTTTTTTTTCCCCCTAAATGATTGAGGCTGAGTGAGAAAGCAGAGAGAACTGCTGCATGGGAGATGGAGTATAATTACGCACTGAAAGCACCAAAAATGTCATCATTGTGATGATAATTTAATTCTGTTGTGCAGGATTTCTTTTCAAACGGTGATCAGAATCATTCTAATCGCCGGCTGTTAGCTTGATTCCCCATCGGGCTCTCCTTGGAGAGGTCGGACAGTGGCAAGGGGTGTATGGGGAGCATGTGGACTCTGGCAGCTGCAGCAGATGGTTCTTGATCAGATATTAGAGGCTGGCCAGTGAGGTCATTCTGCCCAGCCTGGGGGATAACGGTCCCCATCTAAACCTCCATCTCTGCCTCCCGTGCCAGATGAACACCTCTGTGTTCCAACTGCTCTGTTTCCAACCGCTCTCCTTAAACCTAATGACAATCTGGGCGCACCGTACTCAAAAACGGGCTTTTTGTGTCCTTTCCTCCCTCACCGCCCTCTGTCTCTGGATGACAAACAGTAACTGCTAGCAACGTGTCTGATGCAAAAAAAATAAGGGAAATAATCACAGTGATAACCGAAAGCCCTACTTAGCGGGATTTGAATAAAGGATGTCCATTCATTCCTTTTTCATCTCCTTCCCTATTGTTCGTATAGAGGACAAATCATTAAATAATAAAGCCTTTAGAAAGCTTTGCTTTGAAACATCAATTGTGCAGTATTAAAGTATGGATGACATAACAACAAGAGGAATCAAGTCTTTGTTATTAAAATGGAATATTAATCTGAGAGCGTCAGCATGCTCTTTTGTAAAAGAGAGTACCATGATGAGATAAGTCCTACTTAGATGTGTCTGACTCACATGTATTGGCATTCCTATTTTGCTTTTTTTTCCCAGTCTGCCTCGTCTGTCTGCCCCTCCTCCTTTAACAAAGGCACAGAGAGCGGCGTGAAAAAAACGTGACTTACTGAACTTTACTTGTTGTCTTCTTCTCTACCTGTGACAGTGGCGGGGTGGTGGTTATGACTTTAAGTTAGAGTGACTCTCCATCAGTCATCGCCACCACCCAAAGAACAGCGGATGTGAAGTAGTCATAACAACCTTGCTTTTCTCCCGTTTTCTCTAACGGCTTTGCAAAAACGATTTCTCTTAGATTTCCTTTCTGCCTTGATTTGTTTTCGGCTCCTGACATCTTTTTCTCCTGATATTCCTGGTGTCGCCTTGATTTCCTCTCTGTGCGCGGTAAAATACCTCCTACATCCTGTGTGCATGAGATCTGGATGTGTTGCTGGTGATAAAACATATCAGGGGAAAGGCCAGAAAAATAGAAGAATAAAATGATGCACTTTATCCATGAAGATGTTCATTTTTACTATGTCACTTCAGCTCAACAGCGCCCACCACTTCTGCTATGAATGTTGTTTGGTCCGTACCCGATGATTACTCTATCCAACATCAGACTAACTGGAGCTTTTTTTCCCCGATTTGTAATTATTTCTTCTCGTTTATCTCAGTGAATCAACCTTCATGATCAGTTAGCGTGAGTCTCAGCCGGTCTGATTACAGCATTCAAAGGAACAATAGTTAAAAGTGCCCACTTTACATAATGTAGATATAAAACCCCTGGTAATCCTCTGAATTATCTCACCAACCCAAACCATTGTCCTTCCCGTGCTTTTCATGCATCTAATATCCTGATAATAATCACAGATATGTGGAAAGCAATAACAAGGGTGTCCACTTTGCTAGCCATTGATGTTTTCCTACTCACACACTTGAAGCAAAAATTATAAAATACACTTTCATCACTGCTAATACATACAAAAACCGGCATGAGGAGGCAAACACTCTCACGCAAACATTGCAGATACAATTTTCGTTTAATGAAATCCACCAAATCACTACCACTATCACTTTTCACTATAAAAAAATGCACCTTTCTCCATATATCAAACACTATGATGTTATCTATCTGCCAGAAGAAGAGTGAGAAATGATAATAAGCGCCACTGTCATTACTGACTGTCTGTCTCGATCAAGGATGTGAAGCTGGAAGCTTATTTTATAATGAATTAGGTCACAAAATGAATGAATGAATGACCGAGGAGACACACAGGCAGCGTGCAGAACCACTGACTGATTCTGATTATAAGTGGCATGGCTAATACACACGCTTATTGTTATTATTATGATGAACGACTGAATGGCGTAAGGGTACCCTTACTGCTCTGTTACGACACACACTCAAACATTCCAATCATCCACATATATAACCATTCACATGTCTCATACATACATATTGCAGCGCCCCTCCTCAGCATCAAACTGGGTGTCTCCGCCATCACACAGTGCTTATAACACACTGTTATTAATTTCTATTTTTGTATTTTATTTGCACCACCAAGAGTTCTAATACAAACAACAATAATATTAATAAAGGAAAACACACAGAAAAGCTCAGGAGACGTTCCAAAAACCAAAACCTGCTTACAGCAGCACCTCTCCTGATATCATACGGCATAAAAACACAATCACAGCTCCATGACGTCTCGTAACACACACTTGGGTTTGTGAACTGGCCTCCATCCTGTGCTTCAAGTCATCAAACTTTTACTGTAAACTGATAAATGAAGATGGATCCATTTTATTTCTAGTGCTACAAATATTTGGGGTTTGGAGAAGGATACTCTTCTTTGTATGCATTTGAATGGACCCTCGTGCAACACTGGGCTGTTTCCTCAACAGGGCGAACGTGGAAATGGCTATAATAACGGTAACTCAATGGAAAAATCTATTTTCTATGGGTACTATTTTCTATTCTCTGTCAAGCACACAAAATGCAGTTGACAGCATTTTGACGCAGTTCCTGTCAACAACTTAAGGACGCACTTGAGCAAACGACAGACGAGACACACGACCGCCCGAGGGCCAGAATTCTGCGTTCAACGTCTACATCACAGCAGTGGACGGCTCCGCAGGCACGTGGTTCAAAGAAGCCTCTAGTCTGAATGCAGCGGCTGACTGACAGTCCAACATGGACACACGTGGCCCATCACGTGATCAGTCAACACTCATACAAAATGATAGCCAGCTGGAAAGTAAGAGCCCAGCAGATCACCCATCAATACAGATCAAGTGAAAGAGTCCTCTCTGAGATCAAATGGAACGTTGTATGTTCTTGGAATACCGCTGCACCACCTGCTGTTTCGTGGCTCACGGGAATTCTCCAACGCACAAAAAGAAGAGAAAGCAAAAAGGCGAGGGGCAGCAGGAGGTAGGCGAGGCCCCCCCAAACTACCCCAAACTATTCTCTCTGTTCAGCTCTGCAGGGAGCGCGGCGGAATCAAAGAGGAGTTATCCTGACATGATGGGATCATTAAGAGCTAGGACAACAAAAATGGAGGGAAGTTAAGACATTTTCTCCAACACCGAGTCAGAGGAAAACTACACGCTCAGTTTTACTGCAAAGTTTTATGTGCAGGCTATGATAAAAAAAAAAAAAATAGCGATAAAAAACATATAAAAATAAGAAAATAAAATCACAAAATAAATGATCAAAAATTAAGTATAATTATTTTTAACTAAATAAATCAAATACATGTCAGAGCATATGGCTTTAAGAAACTTTATATATGGCGAACTCTGGGCGTGTGTGTGTGTGTGTGTGTTTGATGTTGTTCTGGAATAACTTAAATATGTGTATAAATACAAAATACAGATTTTGGCTTTTTTTTTTACCTTTTCATCCCCCGAAGTCCAATTTTTATTCACAAACAAAACTGACACAGGCAGACTTCACAAAAATAACGTACGGCACCAAAGCCAAAATACTAAGGGGAAAAAAAAAAAAAAATCCTCCCCATGGAGTCTTGTGGAAACTCATTTTGTTCACAGCGTTAAACCTGTTATCACATGTACATATTAAACTCTGCCAGCTCGTCCACAAGTACACAGGCAAAGCTTTTAAGCAAATGGCGGTTGTGTAAACTAACGGCAGTGTTGAAAGTCAGAAAGCCATTACAACATTAACAAGGTGGCTGCAAATGCAATTAGGCCCCCCTCGCATTGCTTCCAGCAGCAAACTGGCAAATAGTTCAGCGAAAAAAAAGAAAGAAAATAAGAAATTGATGCGGTGTCAAAAAATAAATAGATTAACAGTATAGGAAAAGACGTGAATGACGCATATTAAGATGTAACTAATTAGCACCTTTTGATTCAGTGGAAATGTGTGCTTACTCCTCCCCCAGGATTTCAACGCATTTGTTGACATGTTGGGGAAGGAGGATGAGGTCGTAGCTCATTGAATGATCGACGTCACTGTCACGCCATAGACATCCAGCAGATCTCCTCGGAGATAAGCAACAGCTGTCTATCCCCAACACGCCGCTGCCAAGGTCACCGCTCCCCTTATGGAAAAGAAACTACTCCTCAAATCTTAATTTAAATTAAAAGTGTTTCCTTCCTCGGGCATTTTCTGAATGAATGTTCTTTTGTTTTGAAATACACACACACTGCATTTTTCATTATATCGGAGCTACACTTTATTAATCCTCAGAGTTTGAAACTGTGAGTTCACTTTATCGTGTGAAAACACCGTTATAGGAGTGAATCTTCTGGGTGTCGTCATTAAAACATTTTCAACATTTGCACTACTTCCACCGGCATGAGGCGAGGCGCTCGGAGTGCCTTTGATTTTGACTTTGTCTGTGTGACCACAACAAACCTGCCTGACACTGGCATACAAAGACGCCTCGTGTCTGGTGTTTGGCAATGTGTGGTTCCTTGGTGGAGAGGGACCATTTGGCTGCCATCGATATCCCAGCGCAGCACTAAGACAGCAGACGGGAGGGTAATGAGGAGGCAAATATGATTAAAACCATCTCCTCAGGCTGCCTTGGACCCGCCATTAAAGCAGCGGACACTCCCCAAGCTTAATCCATCACGCTGCTTAGCTCCCACCGAGAGCCAGGAGAGAGACGACTGTTTGTTACAACACCCTCAAACCTCCGGTCTCCCCTCTCTAATACATAACTAACGCTGCAGGAGGCTCCATCTTTATTAAATGTCTGCCAACGAAGCTTCCTGAAGGTCCGCGAGCCTCGCTGCCTTACTGTCCAGAATCGGTAAGCACGATCCTGCAACAAATATGGGACAAGTTGAGGCCTTTTGATCACAAAATCCGATACGGCAAGGTCAGGTTTATATGGAGATGATGCAACGATTACACACCGACAACATGATGCAATACAAGGGACAAAATTAAGAAATTATGAGAATCTCCACCTATGATCCCTGAATTTACAAAAGAGTTCATGTCAGGCTACAAACATTAAGTTACCACATTAAAAAAATCAGAAATTCAACTTCATGTACATCACCAACTGCTCCTCTTCTCTACCCTCACTGTAAACGATTTAATGAAGCAGATACGGCAGTAAAACCGTTCAAACATCCTATGCCCGCCACTTATCCTCCATTTCAGGATTATAAACAAACCCATACCACGCATGGTATCACGTAGACACAGATAAGCTCGTCTTCTGCTTTCCCTCAGTCCGTTCTAACTCCTCCACAGCGACAAATCCAAACACCCTGCTTTATAATCCCCTAAAGACACAAGAAACGTGGATTGCAGCTGGAGAGAAGCCACAGGTGGCAGAACATGTTGGATTGCTGTGCAAAGGAAAAAAAAAGCCAGCAGGAAGCGTAGGCATTCTGTGCCGGAGGCCCTTTAAACGAGCTCAGCGGACCGACTCAAACATGCTGATGTCTCCCTTAATTGACCAAATGAGAGACGTGTTCATTAAGACGCGCGTCTTTAACGACGGCCTGGACTGCTGAATGACCGAGGAAGCAGCTGGGACGTTTGTGTGAGTGACAAACACATAAAATAAATATTATATCTGAGACGGGAGACAACAGATCAATAAAGGCTTCCGTTTTTAATATAATGTCTTATTGATGTCTTTGAAGACGGCTGTGCGTTGACATAGGGCATGTATTAAGGGACTCTGCCCGTGGATGCCCAAAATTAATAATGAATTTAATCACACTTCTAAGTATTTCACAATCTGCTGCAAAGCCTGAGTGATATTGACTGCTGTAAACCATCAGTCGGACATCAGAGGATATGGTCTGTTATTCAGGATGCCGTGATAATACACATTTAAGTAAAGCATCTATGAAGAAGGTCAAGTATTACAGTTGCAGCCAACAGAACGTTTTTGCAACAATAACTGTACTTTCTATTATAATATTAGAAGCCATGTCTGAACACCATCACTCGTGCCGAAAAAAAGGGGAAACAAAAACAGCACCATGTCCATGTAATTCATTTTTAAAGGCAGAGATTATTATAACAATAATCTGTTGTCTGTGAATGAAAATGACCTTTTCATGCTTCAACAGTTCAGTTCATGAAGGCACTGACTTGAATAAAACTCTGTGCGGAGCAGGACTAATTAAACAATGAAAGAGTTTATGAAACAGGAACAAAGTAAAAACATCTGGAAATACTGCAAAAGAGAATTAACCAATTTAAAAACTCTTAGTGTTTATGGAGGGAGTAAATTAAAGTGTTGGGCAGTGCTTTCTGCAGGGATTGAAGCTATTTCTTCGTGTGCGCAATCCATGATCAAAGTTGCTAACAATCCTGAAAAAAAAAAAAAAATTAAGTGATTTGTTAATTTATTATTGTTTTACATATTAGCTCTTACTTTTATTATAATATTGCTAATTTAATTCTTTGTCATTTTGTCTTGGAATAAAGCACTTCAAACCTCATATATGGACCTATAAATAACAGAATTTTAAATGGTTTAAAAGCTGCAACATTCTTTTATTTGCATTTCATTACTTTTTTAATGTTCTAGTGAGGGGCAAACTCCACAACCTGGTCCATGAGCCGTTAAGGGTCTGACTTTTGCCAGCTCTGCCCACATAGAGGGCTCAGGATAATGACCCATCAGTGTCACCCATCTAAAAACCGTCCAAAGTACTGGGTCAGACTGGAGCGAGACATGACGAGCCAAGACAAGTGGACACTGCTGGAGGAGCAGCAGACTTCAGGTTTATGTCGGGGACGGAGACGTTTGAGTCGCAATCTGCTGCCCCACTATAGCAATGCACCGAAAATTTGCCTTATTTTAAGACCAACACACCCACAAGCGCACAAATGGGCACAAGTGTATTTGCCATTAAAAACATCGTGGGCGCTAGGCGAGAAAATGAAAACCGCGTCGGGGGGACGATCGCCATGACACTTGGTGCCACCTTACGCCGAACGTACGATATGTCAGATTCCTAACATGACTGCAGCAAGGACTGTGACGTGTTGGTTGTTGTGAGTGTGTTACTGTTCATCTACATCTTAACCTTATCTGGTGTTAGAGAAAAGCAGAGCATCAATGTGCAGGTGGAAGGATTTACCATGACTGAAAAAATAATAAAATAAATGAAATACTGCAATTACAGTGCAGCAGTGTAAAGTAATCTCTTCTCCTCATAGGCATTAAACAATCAAGAGCAGAATTTCTTCACACACTGTACCAAAGAGCTTCCTGGTCCAAGTTTGGATTTCACTCATCTTCTTCCTGTGTTTGATGGCCAGTTGAGGGGTTTGCCAGGTTTATGTTCCAGCTATTACTGGAAACAGAGCCATATGCTTGGTCTGGTCTTGATATCCTCCTACATAACGGACGCTCGTAACTCTACATTTAACTGCCGAATGATGACAAGCCAAATAAGTCACAGAAGTCAGCGTGGGTCCTCTGCCAACATTGTAGCAAGTTTCCTGGTGTTTATTGGTAAATATTTAGCCTAAGCGCTGCATTAATGCTCTCCCAGGGGTACATTAGCTTAGCTCGGACAGACAGTGAGATGAGAGCCAGGTAAGTACAAGACTTTGCTGTGCTTTATGGCACCCAGGTCTGCTTTCAACTCTCTGCACACACACAAAACACAAACACTCACACCGAACACACACACACACACACACTCTCTCTCTTCAGCCGCCAGTTACAATTTTATCATTTCAGTCAAGCATTACGTTGCGCGTCCATCCAAGCGTATCTCTCCATCTCATTTGCTGCTTCTTTCTTCACTCCAAAGAAATTTAAATTTTATGCGCGTGTGTGTCCGCCACCACTCTATCCACTTTAGGGTAGCGCTGTCTGTACTTCCTGATTTTGTTTCCATAGCGACTGTTACAGAACGTTTCCTTTGCAGTGATGGATTCTAAACTAACGCAGCGGCCATGATGACACGCAGATCAACAGCGTTGACAGCAGTAATAAGTTCCTCCTCCTGGGTCTCAACCTCGTTCCACCCTTTCATTCACAAGTGAACATTTCCGCCGGTAATGGATACGTACAAAAATACTCAAATCATAGCATCAAACACCGAAATGCAGCAGATGTCAGCCAGGGGTATCCAGTTACAGGACAGAGAGTCATCATCAGGCTTTCTGGTGCAAGACCTGTCATCAAAATTGTACATGACAGGAAAATGGAGTCTATTCGCGAGTCAAAAAATGCGACACGCACGGCTATAAATAATTCTAATCCTCAGCACTTTCAAGGGAGGCAATAAATCCTCAAAGTAGGATTTTTATTTTCTCATTCACCTCTTCTGTTGCCGTTCTGTAGATCTGCGGCTAAGTGCTGATGCTTGAAGACATACTGACATTCACATTCAGCACCTTTTTCTCACCCCCACCAACAGTCCCCTGCCTGACCTACAATATGTGCTATTTGTTGCGAGTCTAATGAATTTTCCATTATTAATTATTTCTTGAGAGTGAGAACAGGTACACCACGACCGCACGCTGCAGGGCACCGATGGGAAGACTCCACTTCACTTCCCTGCCTGTTCCTTTTGAAGTGGTAATGGGCTTAAGGTGCGTGTAATTTCCTGCCGATAGCGGATATGGGAGAGGGCCACGCCTGGGTGCGGAGGATAAGGAAGTGGGACTCGGGGCTGTGGCAGAAGCAACGCTCACCGTTCCTCCTGTCTCGCGGCTGATAAAAGCGCAGGTGTGGCACCGGAGTGGGATCCTGATAATGCCGGGAGAAGGAGACAAGCTGAAGTGCCCAAACACTGAAACTGGGAGGCGTTGAGTTAACAGTCGCTGCGTTGATTAGAGCAAATAGTGAGGGGAGCTGAATGAGGCAATAAAGTGTAATCTCCTGAGATTATGTGTGGATTTATGCATTGGGATTCTGCACTGAAGGGGTTTAAGAGGAGGTTTATTTTTCAATTTTTCAAATTTTCAATGCACGGGAAAATGCGATGATTCATTAGATATGGCGTTTTCAACCCGAGGTCTGCAGCCCCCTGTTGGTTCATAACAATGACTTCAGTGATGTCATTTTATTGCCAGCAGCAGTTAAAATTAATTATTTGTCTTTATCGTTATTTTATTGGTCGTTTGTGAAGAATCAAATCCATTAAAGTTTTGTTGTTTCTACCTCCATCGCTCTGTCAGAGTAGATTTTCCACACTGTCATAGCAGAAGAAAAAGTACAGGACTAGACCGGAGACAGAAAAGGACATGAGACTGTTCCTGTCCATCACTGGACTGACAAGAAGTGACAGTGTGTCTAAGTCACCACGCCCAAAAACCTGACTGATAAGTAAGAAAGAAAAACTAATCACAGTTTCTGTCCCCACCCCCCACATCAGAACTTCTGAGTCAGGAGATTGTTCAATGTCAGGTCAAGTCAGGTTTATTTGTGTAGCCCAATATCACATCCAGTGTCTCAAAGGACTTTACAGGCCCACGTATCAACAAAAACAGATCCTGACGCAGCCCAAAGCTCTCTAGGAAGACAAGGAAAAAACTCCCCAAAACTCTCCTACAACAGCCAGATGTGCAATAGGAACCACATGTAGGATTAATTCATTAATCACATTGAAATTCAATGACAATGTGGGAAATAACGGTCCACAATAGAGGGGGTCGATCCAGAAAGGGGTAGGACAAATAGTTGCAACACCCCAGCCTTAGATACTGTGTACTGAAGGGCCAACATGTGGTTCTCAATAAACTTATAAACTAAGTCAGACACCACAGTTTGTCTTTGTACTTCAACAAATCATAAATGGGACCCAACATATGCGTTTAGAACAAAGGCACTTCCTAAAAACTAAAGTAAAAAGTCCAGCGTGTGCTATGGAGAGGCCAGAGAGAGAGTTTTGGGGAACGTAGATATCTCGGAGGATGGATGGCAGCCTCTGTGTCCTCTAAAAGTCTCCTATTGTAGGCCAGAGCCAAGTTCACCTTCATCTATCAGCTACATCGCTGCGACCACTATAACTCATCTTCACCTACACAACAAGATACGGAGGGCCAGTATAGCGGTAAGACAAGAGGACGAGAAGACAAAGGAAGGAGCCCTGTGATTATTAGTGATTCTTGCCAGGTGGGCTTACTGGGTCTGTTATGAAATAATTACTAGAAAAACAAACAAAGAAAAAAAAAACCCACTACAAGCGCACACACCCACACACACACACACAAATGAGGCTATTTTTCTCTGTCTTCCATCTCTCTCTTAAACACACCCAAAGACAGGCCGAGGCTGGCTCTATTGGATTACCCGAGGACACGCTGTCTCTCCTTATTGCAGAGATCCTTGTCGATTAAAGTTGCTGATAAATTGATTACACCTGAGGCCACCTGCTGGGCGCCGTCTGGCAACAGTCAGGCTCAATAGCAAATCAATATTGCATAAACTGTTTATCATAGCCCGCATTGACCTTATCAGAGGATGTAACAATAAAGAGCACGGCTGAAAATATGGCACAGCCAAAAAAAGGAAAAACAAAAAACGGTCACCTGATCGTGGTCATCAACAGCACAGTTCACAAACACCTTTGACAACAGAGAGTTGGAGACAGAATGTGCGTGTGTGCGTGTGTGTGTGTGCGTGCCTCTGAGCAGGTGTTCCCCATCTCCAGAGGTGTGTTCTACATACAGTCACCTTGGGCTGTGTCTGTCCTGGTACTGAACGTAGAGCTACGGGACGACCTGATCGGCTGACTGGGGGATTCCTGCTAAATCTAAGGTACAGGAAGAGTTCTTGAAAGAGAGAGAGAGGGGACGAGAGAGACAGAACACACAGCAGAAAAGGGGCCATTACAACTACCCCAAGGGGAGACGACAGAACCAATCAATGGAGAAAGCTACCTGTGGATGTCAATATTTGTAATCCTTACGCCTGTGTCTAATGGACTTTGACCTTGTTTCCTGGAGACCTTGGGCTAAACTATTGTTGACATGGGCCTGTAAAGTCCAATGAGACACTGCACGTCATGCTGGGCTTTACAAATACACCCGACTTGAATCACCGACCAAGCAGAACAGAGAAAGATGGAGAGCAAAAAAAGAAAGAAATTGGTTCAGCAAAGGGGTCAGAGGAGGGTTGAAGGTCTGTGTCCCCGTGTCTGACCTTCACCCTCCTCAGCAGACCCCGTCAGAAGGGAGCAGGGAGCAACCGCAACGTGGTTAGCGTAGCAGAAAGACGAACAGCAAAAGGGATCCGACTCATTTATTCCTCTATACTTACACATGTGTCAGTCGTAAATTATATTTTAATTAAAAGAAGTGAAACATTCCTGCCAAATGAGGTATAATAATCCCACCTGTCTCCAATGCAGTCTCACTGTGTCAACATCCAACCGAAGATGAACATGTACCATCAGGAAAATGAGGTGTAATTCACAAATGTCTTGGAAAAGTGGATTTGTGACGATAACAAGTAAAATTATTTCAGCCTATTGACATTTCTAAACAGGATTTCAAGACTTCACGGTTCATTAAATAAGATTCTCTACTGCTGGGCTCTGGAAGCAAAACAAAGGTGGCAGAGAGACAGCGGATGTGATGAATGGGGACAAGCGAGGGGAGCAAGAGACAGCGAAGAAAAGAGCAAAGCCGAGCAGAGGAGAACTGGAGGTGGTATCCGTTTTCACGTGGCGTGGGGATTAGGGCCATGACACCAATCCAAACAAAGCTAAAGACTGGAAGAGGAGTTAATGGAGCACGGGCCGGTGTTACGTTGTCAGAGATACACAGACACACACACACACACGTGCCACTCGGAATGCCGTGTAATGCTCTGGTTTGGATCACAGAGAAAAAGGGGGCAAAGGAAAAAACATCTTCAATTAGAATTTTAAGATTTGAGGAGACACCGTTGATTGGGTGCAGGGGTTTTCAACCTGTGGTGGCTCAGGGATCACTCTCCTGGGGGACCTCTGTTGTGGCAGGAGGGGACAGGGGATGAGATTGGGGTTTTTCTTACCCATTAGTGAGATTTATGTCTCTGTCTCTTCTGTCAGTCCACTGGTGGACAGGGACAGTTTCCTGTCATCTCCTGTCTCCAGTCTCAGCCCTGTGCTTCTTCTTCTTCAGGTAAAACAGTGTAGAAAATCCAAACTCACATTTTATGTGGGAATAATTTGCTACAATAGCAGAATGTTCTTAGCTTGCGTTGCCTTGATTCTCTGCAGATGCAGTCACTTCTGAAACCACTGTGATGGCATTTATCACAGTTTGAGAACCATTGATTATGAATGAGTATCCATAGTCTAAACACAGCATGTATGACTGCTACAGACAAAACGAGATGCCAGCATGCAGCTGGTAGCGTTGTTTCCTTGCGGAGTGGTCCCGAGGCAGCCCTCGTTGCTTCAGAGATGTCTTCTCCGTGTGATAGGGTCTTTGAAACTATGATGTGAAGATGATAAAGTTTGCCCCTGAGATATCCTCTGTAAAAGAGAAAGGTGTTTCTGAAGATAAAGAGATGCAGCCGTCACCCAAAGAGAGTGCAGAGATACAAGTATGAAGAGAGGAGATGGGCTCCTTATCACATTTGACAAGGGTGAGAGATAGATGAGCGCTGGTGTCTTTGTGATGAGACCCATTGTGCTCAGTAGTTTCACTGAAGACCCACACTCACACACCTCATATCTGCCCATGTTCTCTCCACTCTTCATCCTTTACTTCCAAGAGATTCCCAGTGCTCGCGGCTGTCAATGCGCGATCCGCGATACATCGCCGCTTAGACAGAAGTATATTTGTCGACTTGTTCTTTCCCTGGGAACAAGTTTTACATTTTACCATCTCTATCAATTCCTGCACAATTTTGTGTACCTACAAAAGAGCATTCCAGCTTTATTCTCCACTCCTGAATGACAGCTATAAAAGCGATGTCTGACTTCGCCCTGGGTGGATTTAAATGCCATATACCACATGGACCGCTAGAAAATGTCTGTGTTGTTCCATCTAGTAGAAACACCTTCTCCCTTTTCACCGAACGCGATAGTGGAAAACATGCTTTTTGTTATTCCATTCCCATTTCCATTAAATCTGACATTTCATCTTAACGGAACCCTCCAGGGGAAACTAAGAGCTACGAAGGAGATGAAACAATAAAGATTTTGTGTGTGTGTGTGTGTGTGTGTGTATGTGTGTTTGGTCATATGGGTCTATGTGTGTGTAGATTTGTGTCCCTATGCTCCGTTATCATGCCAGGGTGTATTTAATCTATGCCTGGGTGAGATGGGAAGAGATGACCTTAATGAGTATGCAGGCAAGTGTGTGTAATTGTACAGGCACGTGCAACAGAATGGCTTTAAAAAGCATCAGGAGCTGCAGTGTGTTAGTGTGTAGCAGCAGCGTGCCCCTAGGCCGCACAATCTATCCCGTTCTTTTCCTCTATCAAGAGAAATGTCCTTGTTTGTAGCCATCAGCAAGAAATCAATGCTGTGATGTTTGGAGTCTCCAATCTCCGCTTGCCTATAATGCATAATTTGTAAAGTCCTAAACGACATTAACACTGAACGCGTTCCAAGGCTCCGCTCTCTTAACCCTTGGCTGTGTGATCTTCTTTTGATAGAGCATGAATTATTCCGTTTGCTGTGAGGTTTTTGAGCGTCTTCTGTATTTCTGAGGGACACACTTGTCCACAGGACTGAGGCTGTGATGTTATTCTACAACTGAGGAAATGAGTGACAGGGCAGAAAATGGAACAAATGTACACTCGGTCTCATCGTCATATATGCGCACACATTCAGACGCTGTTGTGCATACACACACGGTTGTAAAAACCCCAAAGTAGACGGAAAAGAGCTCAGCAGCATCTTAACACAAACAGACACGCTGGTAGCTTCAAGCAAACAAGGCTGAATCTGTAGATAATCCTCGTACAAACACCCCGGAGTTTGTCAGAGCTGCGGCATAGACACACGACGGAGAGAGACGCTTCCTGCGGATTAGAATAATTGGCATCTATATTATTATATGGAGCTTCATGAAGAATGGAAATATAGATTCCCCTTTCCAACTCCTTTAGTATACAGCAGACATACACTCATGATGAAAATACAAAATATAGAAAGTACGAGAAATTTGAACAGGCGGTCTTTATTACATCGGTTTCCACCGTCGCTTCTCCTTTAATTGACTGAAATTCTGGAACGTCAAATACTTTGGATTTACTTTCTTTTGCTGAATTGATCACCGCGGTGCTGAAGCTACATCATCACTGTGTTTTCCTTGAGAACCGAAGTTCACAGTGAGGACAATACGGCGGCTGTGTCTTTTGACAGAAACCCCAGACACAAAAAGAAGCGATCGATACCCGAGGATACCGAGGCAGTTTATAGGCGTTTATAAGATAAGATAGAACTTTATTAATCCCAAGGGAAATGATCGTGCCAGAGATTGCTCCAAAATTACAGTAACAATGAAAATCAGTAGCATAACAATAGGGCCAAAAGTATCACGTGAAATATTAGATAAAAAGTGTCAGGGATAAATGCTGAATAGGATAACAACAGGAGTAACATGAGTAAAAGTGAGATAAAATGTTTCGAGGTTCCAAAGTTCCTTTGGCGATGTGCAGTAAAATATTGTACGATATTAAACACATTACAGTACCTGATGCATGATATTGCAAATAATGCAGGACAATGCTAATATCCTCATTATAAACATACTTTATAATACTGACTGTAGTATTGTGCATGTGAGAATAGTGAAAAAATAATACTGCACATGCTTATCAGAGTTATGTTGCCTCCGATATTAGGAAATAATACTGGACGTTGTATTGAAATAGGTCATGTAGTAGTAGTAGCACAGCAGTAAGGCACTACTGCACAGAATATTGTTCAGTGTCTTCATCTGCTGTTTTAGTTCTCCTTCCTGCTGAAGGGGGAGGAGTTATACCGGCATGCACCCCACCAATCTGTCTATTTCATGAAATTTTTAAACAAAGGCAGTCCAACGCCATCGTCTTTTTTCTGCAAACTATCTAAATGTCCCTCGGCTATTAGTCTGTCCCTCATCACATATAGAATCAGAAACCTACATGAAGATAGGACCCACCAGCATAAATACCTCACTTCCTACTTGAAATCCTCGCTATCAGCCCTACACACTGTAAACCTGATCCTGTTAGAGTGGCACAACACTTCCTGTTTTTGTTTACATTTTTATGCACGTTCCAAGCATGGATTTACATGTGTGCAGTGAAGGCAGTACAGAAAGGTGAGGTACCAGCGTTGGTGTTAATACAAATACAGTGAGTCAGATATGATGTATTTTTCAAAAGCAAATCAATATTAACATGACGTGCTTGGTCCAAATCTTACAAAAAACTATCCATTCGCGTCACAGCTGTGAAAGACAACTAAACAAACAACACCCCACCTGGGATTATTATGTTAATAATGAAAAACATTCATTTGAACCACTGAATCATCGTGCTGCCGTGACCCGAAATTCTAATTCAAAAAACAGCTCTTCAATAAGTGGAGTAAAGCGTCTACCAGTGGTTTGTTTGACGATGTGGACTCTGAGTGTGGAACGGAGCCCACGCCCTCTCGGTGTGGTGGAGTCAGTAATCTATCCTCACGCTGTGAAAGAATCCGAGAGAGGTCAGAGACGAGGGATTTGAACGGAAGAAATTTGACATAAACAGAGCGTGGCTGTGGATTTTTAGAGAGAGGTTTTAAACAGTCGACTTCTAACCGGACAGACAGGAACGCTGACATAGCAGCAACAACTGGACGACGTTTGGTTTACAGTATGTTACAGGAATAATAAATTTAATGGCATCACATGAAGGCATACGGTGTCAAATCGAATATAACATAGCATAACATACGGTAATGTAACATAACAATACAATATATGCTTTGCTCGCCCATTCAATACAGTAAAATGCATTTTACGCTCCGATATGATGAGGAAAATAGGAGAGGTTTGGAGAGGACTGAGAGGTGATGAGAAAGTTCATCCAGACAGAGACCTCAGAGCAGGACAGGAAGAATAAAATGAAATGAATCGAACGGGTGGCAGACTCCTGAGTGTTAGTGGAGGTCGGAGTTCACTTCATTAACTGGAACCTTAATGGAGGCTAAATGAGTGGACTGAGGGGTCAGCGAATTAAAGGTAGCTCAGGTTCGCTTTATTCCTTCTGAATAATTCAACCTCTTTTGTGAATTATTCATTAAAAACCTTGCACCTCGGCATCTCTCTTTACACACACACACACACACACACACACACACACACACACTAATGACTGCCGCAAATGATTTTACTAATGGAATGTACGTTTTATAAACTGTGTTGAGTTCAATTACATGAAGGTGCTTCTGCATAAAAAATGACAATCAAATATATGAACAAATACCAAGAAGCACGCTTGGTTATGTCCATAATCTCCATAATCCATAAATAGGTGTGGGTGTCTGTCAGATGATTACATGAGAGACTTTTCCCGCAAATTAAAAGCATACAGTACGATGTATGCTTTTAATGATTGCATGCTGATAATCTGGATTATTTTATGGATTGTGTAGGACAGGCACAGCTGCATCCTATTCTGTTTTCGATCATTAATTATGTTATGTGTGATAATGTTGTTGTCTGATGATGTTTGTTAGCTGAATATTCACACAGATTGTTGCGTTAATCTGTAAAAAAAAAATACTGAAAAAAAAAAAAAAAAAATTCCCCACATATACATATTATTTATTTTTTTCTTAATCGAAGAAAAAACTGTTTACAGGTGTTAACCATGATTTTGATGATCGTTATGCTACACCATCATTAGCATGCATCTTTAAACCAGCATGTGGCTCAACTATGCCGTGTTATTGTGTCTAATACATTAGATACATTCCATACACAGCTACATATGAACATGGGCAAGTGTTGCCCTGAGTTTTACCCTCTAGGCTTGCTAGTCCATTTCAGACTCTCTACAAATCAATTTCGCCTTGTAAGGATTGGGTGACTTTGCCTGTGGTCTCATTATTAACAAGCCTAATATTTAAAAATAATAATAACAACCACAACAACAGTCTATTAAGAGAAAGGAGAGCCTCAAGCATGGGCCTCTGTTCCTGCTTTTATTCCTGTTCACTAGCAGTACCACAGGCTGATGTTATCGCCCTTTTGTGGTCTTTTTGTGGATGATGATGGGCATAAAACAGTTTTTTTCCATTATAAACACTCTCAACCAAACATCATAGAGATAATTCAAATGTGTTGAAGGGAGTCATAAATTAGTTCACAGCTCCACAAAATCTACACAGATGTCAGTGAAAAGGTTATGTTAACATCATCAGAATCAGTATCTTCACCTTTATTCGAATGCAAAAGCCCCTCGTCCCTCCTCCTCCTCCTCCTCCCTCACATTTTTTCCCTTCTCCTTTTGCCCAACATGTTGCCTTAGATAAGTAATGCAATCTTGTGAAAGGTTACATCTCTAAATCGGGGCAATCATATTAAAAGCTAATGGATACATAAAATCAAGGGCTCATATATGATGATTAATCAACTGCTGAAAAGCACTGGGTTTAAATCAGTTTAGACTAAATTAATCCCCAACCAGCCACTGTTTCTCTCCTCTGGGCAATTTAGTGAGAAAATACAATTATAGCCTATGAGTTACACCTCACTGGTTCATCTCACCTCTGTGTTCCTCCACTGTGCCATTCAGTGCCAGTGTGACTCAGTGTGTGCCTGCCGCAGAGATGGAGCAGCAGTGACATGATTAAAAATAACGTTTCAAAACTGTGCTTAAATTTAAAAAGTTGTTTTTTTTCTTTAGCCGTGCCAGCCGGGGCCGAGGCGGAGAGGTCTGACTGTACGTTTAAAGACGGGACAAAGAGAAGAACCCCTCATTCTCATCTCATTCTATGGCGCTCTAGGCTCTGTTCTTGCTTTCTTTCTTTCTTAGCATACAGAAGAGAGTTGGGAGAGCCGGGGTATTTTCAGAATGCTTTATTCCTAATCTCACTTGAACAAACTCTCAGAGAATAAGGCCACGCGTTTCTCCCTCAGTTTGCCATGACTCCCTCACCCGGCGCAGTGCAGCTGAGGTAAAAGGCTGAGCTGTGCTCCTTTGAGCCCTGCTGCAGAGGTGGTCAATGTGCAGCGCCGTGCCCCAGGACTAGCTTGGTGCGTCTTTGATCCCACCGCTTCTGAGTGTGTATGTGTGTGTATTTATATCTATATACAACAAAGTTGCTACGGAGCCAGAGGTCTGTGTGGGTAAGAATACTGAGGAGCTCAAGAAGCCCATGAAGCATCGGGACGCCGGAGGAGAGGAGGCATTAATCCTTCCTCACAGTGGCCTCAGACACGGTGGCCATATGGACCAAAAATGTCGCTATAAGGGATGTAAAGTACAGCTAGACATGCATTTGTATGCCCAGTATATTTTATGGGAGCTGCATTCTATGTGTACACATATAAAAGAGTTCAGGGGGTAAATCACAAAAGTGGGAGATTTGATCAGCACAGCATTAACTCAAAAGTATCAAAGAAAATGATAAATCTATGGGGATGAAATGTAAGAAAAAAAAAGTTTACCTTTGACCATAATTAAATTACTTCCATGATAAATATGAATACAACTCATCAGCTGGGCTTTTTGAGACGATTTAATTGTTGCTATAATGACTTAGCAAACAGAACTTATTGAAAATCTGATAGATGAAAAATATCTCCTGTGCCCTTCAACGACTTGAGCAGAAATTAAGTGGGAATAAAAGTTGTTGTTTTTTTTTCTTTTTATTCTCTTGAGAGTAAAGTCGAGGGGAATCAGTAATTCTTAATTAGTTTGCGATGATTAGTTCCGCTTTCATGCCGTGTGCGTCGTTAGAAGTGGATGCTCTGCAGCCGTTCGCTGGTATTTTTCTTTGCAAATCCCACCAGCCGTTGGAAAAGAAATAAGTACCTCGAATAAATTCATAATTTCTTCACCGTTCTTCAAACAAAGGTTGTTTTTTATGTTTTCCACGATACGGGGCACTGACATGGCTTATGAAAGAACAAACAGCAGGCACACACGCCGTCTGGCATTTACACACTCCGCACAATAAAATGTAAATGAACGTCGCTGCTCCTGATTTCTTACAGCTCTTTCTGTTGTGCACTGCCCCTGTGCACTAAAAACTACAAGATGTGTCACTTGTTCTTGTCTGCTGTGGAATGTAAAAGGTGACTGGGGCAGTGTTGGACACCTGTAGATTCTCTGTGAGTGTGTGTGTGTATGTGCTTACGTGTGAAATTTCACTTAGCATTTATTGGATGATGCTTATTTGCCTATAAATGTGTTTGTGTGAGAGCGCACCCTCGAGTGTGCACTCATTCAGTCATTCTGGTTCCCTCGCTCTCAGATACCCACTGAGAGCAGCAGATCCACTCAGAGAAACAAATAGTCCTCCTGTTGTGAGTGTGAAGTGGCCATAAAAAGTACAGGCAGAGTGAGAAACAAAGCCAAGAGACAGAGAGAGAGAGAGAGAGACACGGAGAGGGCGAAAGCAAGAGAGAGAGAGAGAGAGAGAGCTGTCCACAGGCTGACTGGCTCTCGCCTCTCATTTGAAAACATGAAGAACATCTTCATCTTTTACACGGGAAATTAATTTCAGTATCAGCGCAATTACTTTTAACTCAGTGGTTTGCTGAGCAAGGATTTGGCTCCAGAATCCAGCTTCCTTAAGAGAACTCTCTCACTCCAAACTCACCCATTATAACACAAGAAGGAGTTTCTGCTGTGGCTCACAGTTTAGCCCGGCTGCTGTTATTACTGTGGTCAGTTGCATTGTACTGGGATCCATATTCAAATATTGAGGATTTATGTCTATTGATGTTTTTAAGGCCTTTATGCTGACATGTTGGAATTCAAAGACCCGTTCCTGGGCAACGGTAAAGCGGTGATGCGCAGGCATATTTTATGGATACTGTTTAAACGTCAAAAACGAGAAAAAACCACAAGCGCAGCACAAGAGACAAAAGGGAGCAAATAAGCGGCGGCAGGGGGACGCAAGAATAAAACACTGAGACAGGCAGACAGCGAAAGCAAGAGAGGGAAAGATGGAGCAGATTAAGGGCGTGCTGCTGTGACTGAGTTCCACATGCTCTGGATTCATGCAAATCAGTGTGGCTGTCAGCATCCAAGACGTGACCACTCTGCTCCCCTTTATGCAGGCTAAAGCTCTGATCTCTACAGGGCAATAATTATTGAACACATACAGCCAATATTCCCTTTCTCCCGAGAGGCAGCCGCCACATTTAAGTGACAGCAACACAATGATGAAGCGGAATATCAAGCAAACGTGTCAGCTGACTTCATCCTGCACACGTGCACACTCGCAGTCTCTCATTGAGCCCAATTTTGAATTCCACCGTCAGCTCTCCGAGCATGGCTAAATGGCAGCAAATGAATTCAGTAGGTGGTGAGGTGTGTCGGGTACTGCATGTAATAATGCATATTAAAATTCCATAATTGCATTCTAATTAGAGCAGTAATAAAGTCTATTCAAACCTGACGCAGTGTTCACTGAGCAAAGTAAGCGCGAATCTGTAACTTTTCTCCCGTGAGGTACCCGAGGATGCAGGGAGGAGGGACTTTGACCATGCTGCCATGGCGACAACAGCTCCTTTTAGATGATATTTGGAGATTAAAGCTCACTTTTACAGCGAGCCAACGCTTTGCTGTCTTAGGTGGCAAATGGGTTGCAGAGTGAAGCAAAATCAATAAGGTGGTCAGCACATCTCACCCAAGTTGGAAGCGGGTCCTAAACTAACACAGAACAAAATGGAAAGATGAGTAGAAAGTCCACAAAAGGATGATTTAATAAAGCAACGTTTTGACCAGAAAGGTCTAGAAAGGTTGTTATATATATCACCAGAAAAACAAATACTACGCCCACAGTTATAAAATGTAATATGTGATACAAAACAACCATCTTTTAAGTGCCTGTCGAGGACATTGGCAGTTGAAATGTTGCTTTAGTAAATTATCTTCCATCCATCCATCATCCATCAATTCAGCCATGCATCCATCCATCCATCCATCCATCCATCATCCAGTAATCCAGCCATGCATCCATCCATCAATCATCCATTATCTATAATGCTTATCCGCGTCAGCGTCGTGGTGCGGTTGGATCCTATCCCAGCAGTCACTGGTTGAAAGGCAGTGTACACCATGGGCAGGTCACCAGTCTATCAGAAGGGCTGACACACAGGTACTCCCATTCACACCTATGGGGAATTTAGATACTCTTATTCACCTAGGCTGTATGTCTTTGGAGGTGGGAGGAAACCAGAGAGACAGACAGGGAAAACATACACACTCCACCCAGGGTTAGCCCGAGACTCGATCCCAAGACTTTGCAAACACCAAGCTGCCGTGCTGCCTAAATCATCATTAGGGAGTAAATTATACCATTTACAGTTTATTGTCTCATTTTTCTGTGCTGAAAACATTTTTTTTGTTCCATCAGTACTCATATTTGCTGATACTGCCATGACTCACAGCGGTAAACGCTGCACTAACACGCACGATAGATCTCATTTAAAGCACTAAAAGCTAATGATGATCACAGGCCATCCAGGTGTTCATGAAAAATTATTTTCATCGCCTTTTAGATGCATCATTACCACGAGTAGCACCATGCACCCAGGAGTCAGCAACGTGCAAAAAGATGCGTTTTTCATCCCAAACAAATGTGAAGCTAATGGAGTGACACCGGCACTGTTTTGACTGCGTACCAAAGGTACACCTCATATACTACTAAGATCTGTTTCATCCTGTCAGCAGTAAAATGCTACCACCTTCTGCACCACGTCCCAGATTTGGTCCATTTGCATAAACTGCCATCTTAAATTATTCACAGCTGCTGTCTTGGCTTTTCTGACTAATTATATTTTGAGCTTCTGTGCTTCCGTTCTACCATTTAAACAGGGTAACGGCCCCATATACTGTATGTGACGCCATTAACAACAGGCATAAACACAGGCCAGACACTGTGTTCATCTTCAAGACTCAATTTTATGTGGTAATATAGATTTTGTCCATATTTACTGTGGGGTTACAATACCATTCTAGTGCTGGTAAAAGTTAGGAGAATGGAAATATATACAAATGGCCCGTGTAACTGATTTATCATTGATGATTGATCACTGCTGCAGAGGGAAGTGCTTCTGTGATTTATCATCTGGGGAAAGCAGGCGTAAAATGTGTGCAACCGTTGAAGGCACAGCAGCTGTTTTCATCCATGGGGTTTACTGTCAGTGAAGACTTCGGTTTGCCAAATCCAGTGGACAGAACTTTCAAAGATTTTAATGATCAGGGGCCAAAACGTTACCTTAATATCATGCTCGGTCTAAGGGACGAGAGAGACAAGAGTGGCTCTTGGTTTCAGTAACAGCTTCTGATAGAGGGACCATGAAAAATGGGTCTGATTCAAGCAAACCATCATCGGCACGTCACTTAAATTTGTTCAAGGAGAAAGACAATCGCGTTGCTCCTTCTGTCCACGCACGCATAAATCTACAAACAACTGAGAGTTGGGAAGGAGCACTTTTGAGTAAGGACAGTTTGTAATTTGCGTGTCACTTTTTCTGAGCTGATTTCATGCAATCTTCTGACAGTTTTGGAGGATTAATTAAACTTTTTTTTTTTTTTATCCCCTCACTGTCAGTTTTCTTCTCTGTGTGCGTTTGTAGTTCTGAAATGTGTTTCCTCAATCAATATTTAAAGCCCAGCAGCAGAGAACTTCCACTTTATTTTGCATTCAGTTGCGTTGGAGACGTCTCTAATGGTCCATCGGTCTTTAATTAGCGGCAACGCATTTAGCGAAGCTCTGACCATTACCATCGTCTGTGTAAATAAATCGGAAATGCCTGGCGATGCAAAGTTTTGCTGCCTAGGTGGTAATTTGTGTAACACACAACTCACGATCTTTGTGAGACAAATAAATATACAAGAACATATCCACCATCTCAACCACACATCAATTTGATTTGGGTGACTTCAGTGTATTAATCAAACTGTGCCTGCACTCTTGGTTTTTCTTCCCTATAAACTTCCTTTATCTCCCCACTCACTGATTTTCTCATTATCACCTAATCTGAGTTCAATAGTTGAACTAGACAGAACCTGACAATTCCTTAATTACTATTACATCTGCCTCGTCCCTCCAAGCAAATACTAATTTATACTTTCATTAAAAAACATTAGATACCTTTTCCTTCCTTTCCTTCCTTCACGCACAATTTCTTCTTTCCTGTCCTCTGTGTGTGTGTGTGTGTGTGTGTGTGTGTGAGAGTGTGCTTCCATGCATGTGTGCGATACATTTTCAATACTGTATTCTACAATGTTCATGTAGTGATGTGTCAGCAGGAAATATACTGCTGCATTAGTCATCATCTCCTGGAAGCCATAGATAAACGCTGCAGACGAGATAATCAAAGAGTTGTTTCAGAGACGACGCACAAACACACACACGTGCATGCATGCGTGCAACACAACCGCATACAGTACACATATGGCCGCACATATGCCTGTTTGAAGGTTTGTGCGTTTTAATGCACCCACAGTAAGCCCTTAATCTAATCCGGGCACGTTCTCCCAATAAATAATTGAAAAAGCGAATTCATTTGCGAAGCAGAGATAGCAGCTTTCGATCTTTCCCCACTTAATGCATATTTCCATTTTTACCCCTCATTTCTCAGCTCCGGTCGCACACTGATGGAGGCTTGCTTGCTCTCTGAGAGATCTCTCACATGTAATTCCGCTGTATGCAGTTTTGCAGCTTTTTGTTGCACGTTCTGTATAGCAGCCATGACAACAGGAAGTGCAAATGCTTGAGTCTGATCCTCCTGACGTAGAGAATAAGTTGCTGCCTCCCTGACTTTTTGCTTTCCCTCACACTCTCTCCCCTTAGTGTTGCTTGGGGAGCTGTTTTCTTGAATAACTGTTTCCACATTAACATCTTCTATTGCCTGCTGACTGGCTTTGTTGTACCGGAGCCATGTCATTGTTATTAAATATTAAACTTCAGCACCAAGGAGAGGGGATGTGTCACCTTTCTAACTCCAGATACGCGAGGAAAAAAAAAAATCTTTACGCGAGCCGCATTCCTGCCTCTCGTATATAACATATATAAATATTAAAGTAGACTAGAGGGCAGTTGGAAGAGATATGAGCAAACACGGTGTGAAATCACCATCGTAAATCATATTGTTTACCATCAATGACACGTCTGATTCATCAGTCTGAATCCATCAGTTGTAAAAATGTCCGCGCAGTGACAGGCCTTATGATGAAACGGCCCACGTCTGAGTCTACAATAACCTTGTGAGCGAGGATGAGGAAGCGATTGTGTATATAAGCGTGGACATTCAGAGCCGTGTCCGCCCGAGTGTGCAGCTGACCGTTTTGGCAGCAACTCTGTGGGCAAACGTCCTATTCTACGTTATCCACGATCAAGCACAATTTCCGGCCTTCGGAAACCTCTCAATGCTACGGAAATGTACATTCTTCCAAAAGACACTAAAACCGGCAGTGAGATGTCCACGTTTCTTTCTAACCCCGTGTATGGAGGGACATACTTCATCATCTTTGCGTCACAACCAAGGGTGAAAATGTTCTTGTGGCTCTTCTCGTTTTGTTTTCCAGGATGTTCTGAGGACATAAAACCTGTCTGTTCTGTGTGCTGCGGCTGGACTGCGCTGTAGCCCTGACAAACCTTCTCTGACGTCCCATCACTCATTTATCTGACAGAAGATCAAGAGCTGTCTTCAGTAAGTCAGGGTTCCCTGAGATTCATTTGTCTTCTTCATCCTATAATAAGTCTGTGTCTCTATCCCACCGTTTACCTTCGGTGCCGTCCTGAGAAACGCCATGGAGACGCTTCAGTCTCTGTCTTAGACAACGTGAAGGATTCAAAGAGACCGGGACATTCAAGACATTTGTAAAAGATGACATATATCATCGTTTAGGACAGCTTGAGTGTGTGAAAGAATACAGGGAAGACTGATGAGTGGACACAAGCATTCAAACAACATTTGTCCTCGGAAGACACTCAAAGACATAAATAGTACAAACAACATTATTAGAAGGGTATCTTGGGTATATTTGAATATTGCAAAAACAAAAGAAGCACTTTGATCAATCAATGTATTTTTTCTTTCTTTTTGATTGAATCACAAGCAAAAATCTATTTTGTGTGTTTATTTTACACACAGGGTAAGCCCATCGTTACTTCAATTCACTTACTTTGAGAAACTTTGGCACATCATTAGCAGCTCCATTACGTTTTCATTTCATATTCATATTGCTGCTTGTTTACTGTAAATTACACAGCGAAAGGTAGAATTCAAGTGAAATTTGACTTAAACCGATATGTTTCTGTGTGGGTTTTTTTTCAATAAAAGTCAGCAAACCCCCGAAACAATACATCTAATGTATATACAGCAGAAAAAGATGCATGAAGACACTTTGAGTCCAATTCCAGAGGAGAGTTTTTCTATAATGGGGTCTTGTGCACAATAAATTCTTTGGGAAAAAATAATCGCCTGACATTTCAGTGTTCTTAATAAGGAGGCCTGCAACACAGTTGTCACATCACCACAACTATAATCATGTGAAAGTGCTGGATATGCAAATTGCTCTGTGTGACCCTTATTAGGCAGGTGTTATGATGTGCTGGCAGTGTGGACGGGGTGGTGGGATAGACAGAGTTAATGAGAACAGCTAATGGGTTAGAAAAATGGAACATGCAAGCTGGGGTTGATGCTGGATGCAGCGCCACGTCTCGCACCGATTATAAAACCTCTAATTGTAGCAGGTGGCCATTGCAGGACACACACACAGACACACACACACACACACAGGCATACTATTAACTAATCCACACAGTTACTGCAACAAACTACCTCCCTCTTTCACTTTTCTACCGGGGTGCAACAAGTTCACTGCGGAGTGGGCAGAAAAAACAAAGAGTGGAGGGAGCAGGGAGGGGGGTGGGGGGAGGAATCATTTTATTCTTACCTGGTTTGGAGGAAGTCAGCAAGGTGAAGGAGAGTCATGTAAAAGATAAAAAAAAGAAGTTAGTGTTAGTGTAGTTCATTTCTGTAGTGAATATCAGATTCCTCGAACCATTTGACCGAGCGCCGCCATGTTTGTTTTAAGCGCACTGTTCTGCAAAAGCATTGACTGTGAGTTTGGGGTGACGGTTCTCACACTTTCCCAATTTCATTAACACTCAGATCGAGGCTCTACGCGTCCACGGGCACAACAGCCGTGCCCCAAAATGGCATAAAGTGTGAATAATTTATAACCCGTGATTGTAAGACTCCGGCACAGTGTATGTAATGCTACTTCCAATGATGACAGATTTTTTTTGGCTGCCCTATTAGCTGGCAGTGGACACATTGTGATTTACACGGTGCAGCCATGCAGCACTATTCTCAAGCCTGGACAGAGGCCTAATGGAGGCACACACATAGCTTTCATTAGCTGTGAAATCCAATGGCATCAAATATTAAACGCTTCATTATGGAGGACTGCTTGTCTTGTTCCACCGAACAGCCACTTAAACCTACAACAGCCAGGAGAAAATAAAGAGAAAAGGAATATGTGATGACAGCAGTAATTACTGGAAATCTATTTTATAAGATGTGTTTGTCATGGGAAATTGCACCATTGGTGCGTGTACGCGTGTGTTTGTTTGTGTATGTGTGTGTGCGCGTGTGCCAGTGCAAATTTGTCTGCTTGTACTCAGAGTGTCAGCCTGCAACAGCCATTATGTTGTTGGTTAATAATTAATCCTTATATATCAAAACAACGAGCATTTTCTCAGAGGACACAGCGGAGAGTGTGTTTAATAAAATGAAACGTTCCCATTACATCTGACATCATCGCCTTCAACGCGCACGGGGGCGGGGATAAAGAAGAGAGACAGACGTACAGCGAGAAGATAATGCAGAGAGATAGTTGGACGAGCGAAGGAGAGCGACGCGGCGAGGGGACGAGACGGCCACTTTGACAGAGGAAGGAGACAGACTCGTGAGTGACAGCTTCACCAATGACCTCTAAATGATTTATCCCTGGACGTGCATCTGTCTATCAGAGCATCAGAGGACATTAACATCAGAGAATGCAGCGATTGGGGACAGCGTGGAGCCGCAGCTCATCTGTCATTACTTAAAGGTTGACCCGCAGAAGACCAAAGCACTCTGTCTCTACCTACGCCGCCACGTCCTACGGTGTGCGGACATTCTTCAGACGAACAGCCGGCCAAAGTTAAAAGGTTTCTTGGTTTTCTCTCTTTTGATATGTCAGTGATCAAACCTTTGCACAGTACAACTTTAATCAATTGTAATCTGCTCTACTTTGACCACTGTGTCACAGCGCCCGAGGAGGTGTATTTGACTTTAAAAAGCACCGGCGCTCAGGCCGATTCCCAAGTGAGAGTGATATTCATATACGTTCTTTTCCAGCAGGTTTTACTCTGCGGCTGCAGTTTGGGGTTAAAGTCCACTTTTAAAAAAGGGTTGCAAGGAAGCCCAGAGAGTTTTAAGTCTACTCGAACTGAGCGCTTGCTGACATGCAATTACTTCGGCTGTTTTAGTCATTAATGGACTTCATTTTATTGAAAATTATTTTACTTCAGTAAGCGCTTTGGCCTTTGGGACAAGAAAATTGTAGAAAGCCGTGCCAAGATTGAGATCGCAACCCCAGCAGATTTGGAGCGGCCCACTGAAAGCCCACTCTATTCCACACATAGCAAAGAAGAAAGGGAACAGAAAAGCACCACTGATTAGTGCTGACATTTGTTTGCACTGGTTTCAGCTTCGTGAAAGAACACACACACACACACACATACACTCACACAAAACAGCTATTCTCATGCATTTCCATCAATTAAACAGTCCATTCATACTGTAACAGGTTAACAGCAATTAAGACCTGGGCCACAGGAGAGCCAGAGCTACGTGAGTAATGAGAGGATGGAGGGAGACAGAAGATGGAGACAAAGAGGAGGAGGACAAATGGGGAGAGTAAGGCTGTGTTGACCTAAAGGAACAAGGGTTTTAAACCTGACCTGAAGTGCAGCTGCAGAGCAGGCAAATGAAAAAGAGGGATGAGCAAAAGGAGAACGTGTTAAGGATTCAATTAGCATTGCCTCTCCTCGTTAGCCTGGCCCACAGCTGACAGCAGGAGGAGGAGGAGGTGTCCTTCCTCCGCTGTGGCATCATCAGGTGGAAAAACGTACACACTTATCTGAGTTCCAGTCACTGACACCACTGATAGAATTACGGTGAAAATAATCATCTCTGTTTCTGAGTAGAAGTACTTACAGATGAGGGATGTGTGTGTATCACCCTGCATTATTATCTGTGTAGAACGTCTTCCAGTCGTGGCCTGGATCATGACAACTTGTTCCTCCATGTCATTAAGCATGGATATATTAAATATCTGCTTTAAAATGAAGAAGGCTTTATCGTCTTAACACGGCTCTGATGTGCACATACAGAAGAACGAAGCTTTGCTGCTCAGAACGGAGCCTAAAGTTGTTGCCAGAGTGGATGTTTTGAGTTAATATTAAAGTGAACTATGGACAATACGACCTGACCTGAGGAGGAGGCAGTGGATTACTTTGCAAAATAATTCCGACCATGCCAATAATGAAGTCATATTCAGGACCATCTTCTGGCCCCACGTTAGTGAGGAGCAGGGCAGAGATGGGAACCATTGATTTTCTCCTGGGCCCTGGATAGGCTGTGGATCTCGTCTTGACACTGACTGCCAACGACGTGCATCAATACAGACGTGCCCTGCTTAGCCAATGGCAATTTAAAAAGAGAGAGAGGAGGGAGGCCGAGAGGGGTCATCTTGGCCCAGTTTTGAGTCACTCGTGTCACCAATCCAACCATTATCTATGGTGCTTATCCATGTCAGGGCCACAGGGGGGTAGAAAGGCAGGATTCACCCCGGACAGGTCACCAGTCTATCACAGAGCTGACACAAACAGGCAGACAACTTAATCACACTCCCATTCACACCTATGGGCAATTCAGATACTCAAATTGACCTATGCCGCCTGTCTTTGCAGGTGGGAGGAAACTGGAGCACCTGGAAGAAAACGACACAGACACGGGAGGAACATACAGATTCCACACAGAGAGGATCAGGGTCAGCCAGGGACTCAAACACACCACCTTCCGGCTGTGAGGCACGATGTTGCCCCAACGTGTCAATGTCATTATAATGTACATGCTGAATATGGTGTTTGGGCTTCCATCCACTAATTTGGCCTTTAAATCGATCAATTAAATGTTTATTAGTGGTTATTGAGCCTGGTCTGTGAACATCACTACCTTCCTCATCAATACTGCTCCATTAATTTGTGGGTGTAAAACGGGAAGCTGCTCAAGCTAAAGGAAGAAAGAGGAGCTGATCTTATACGCACGTGTGTGTGTGTGTGAGTGTTAATGTGCACATATATCTGGCTGCAGTGTCTCCAACTTTGCCACTGTGACATTGAACATCTTCCATTAGACGTCTAATAAAGCCCAGCCAGGTACGAGCACAGTGCCTGATCAATGCTGTCGCTACACACATCGCCACCGCTGTTTATGTTTTCAATTAGGCTCGTCTGTGTGTACGTGCGCGTACGTGCGGCTGATGCTTGTGCAGCTTGTGCACCGCGCTCTGTGGGTAATCATGGGTCTGTCACTGACATGCCAGCTCTGATGGGCATTCAGCATTAATATTTATGCTGCTATGAATCAGCCCCACACTGAGCACCGTGACAGCAATCACCCCACTTTTTAATACCCCCATCCAGATCAATGTTCATTAGCATTTCAAGCACTTGGTGGAGTCGCGCAGGCTGCTGATCTCCTCGTTGTTCTTGGCGATAACAAGAGGCACACGGCAAAACACACCTGACACCGACTCCAACCACGACGGAAACAATCCAGCAACCGGGAGAGCAAATTAGACATCTTCTTCTTCTTCTCAAAGTGGAAGAAACTGAAGTGGAGGAGTTGGAATTTGAAAAATGAATGAAGGATCTCAATAAACAATGGAAATTATTCTGTCTGTTGATCAAACAGGTTCCAAAAGGCAGATTGAAATGGAAATCCCTTGCAAATGTACCCAGGTAGGAATTTGCATGTCTTTTAATTTGTTAGGGGAAGTGACATTTCATGGCATTCGAGGTAGGCTTGAGAGGTTCCTGTGAGCTCGGCCCTTTTTCTGCCGCCGCGGCAATACCATTTCACAAACCTTTGTGTGGACTGAGCCGCTTTTGTTTCGTTTGTTTTTTTTCCCAAATGACAAACCAATCTGCTTATCTCCAACTCCAGAGGGAGCGAAAGCATTTGTTTATGCAGATCGAAATAATACGCAGGAGAGGATAGTAACCTTCTGAAAAAAAAAGATGGCCGATTGTGTGTGTGTGTGTGTGTGGGTACAATGAAGCCTCTGCTGGCCTTCAGGCACCCCCTCAGATGCTTATACGTAGTGACAACAAGGTTTGTTCTCTCTGCGTTCCTATTTATCACACTGAGCTGATTGTATGGCTGCGGCCAGATCACACAGACAGGACGCCATCGCCACGACGACAGACACGCAAGACTAAGCAAACCTGCCGAATCAATGCACAGGCACGATCTATCATCCGAGATCGGCAGGCCTCCCCGAGAAAAATAACTACAAGAAACGCGAGACGGCTCACGGAAGGTTTGAGGTAAAAAAAACAAAAAAAAACGTACACATTCCTGAAGCACGGCGCCGAAAAGTCAGCTGAGGAAAACAATGATGGACACTCGGGGGCATTCAGGGAGAGAGGGACAGGGGAGAACAGGCAGGAAGGAGTGGGAAGGCGGGACTCCTTTGGGGAACAAAAACGCTCTTTGTGGTTTTAGTAAAAAGTAACGACTCGCCAAATGGAGCACTTTAAGGAAATTCACACTCAACTCTCTTGGCTCGCTTCCTTTTCCCGTTCTCTTTCCAACTCCGCTTCCCCCTCGCTCTTCACTGCACTGTAACATTGTCTTTTTGCCTCCCCTGTGAAACATCACGAGGTTCTCAAAGAAGCACAGAGGACGATTCTCTCTCTCATTGTTTCCCCTCTTAGCAGACACACACTTCAATACACACATTCGGCACACACACGATGCAGACCTGCAAATCCCCAGTGTGATTCCTGACCTTTCTACATGAGTCATGTTTCTCATAAATGTCTTCTTTTGTGTGCTTGCCTTTCAATGTGTCCATATGCGCTCGTCTCCGTCTGTCCTGTACGCGTGTGTTTGTCTTTATCTTCCTATATTTCACTGCAGAGCTGACCTTTCCATCCTCACTTTGTCCCAGATTAGAACTGACACCTCCCCCTTCTACGGACAAAACTGATACAAGTAGTGACACTCTCTCACACTCGCGCTCACTCGCGCTCACACACACACACACACACACACACACACACACACACACACACACGCGCGCGCGCGCAGGTCCGCACTAATGCAGCTTCCACATGGATGCAGCAACATCATCAATATTATAAGATATAACAACAAGAAAAACAAATCTAAATCCACCCGCACGCACAGGAGCTATAGATATACCTCATTTAAGTCATGTGTATGTGTAAATGTGCAAAAGAAGGTGCAGAGGCTGAGCCGCTGCACGTAAAGACACAAACACTGCTGTTCTGCTGCAACAACATTCCGTCCAGACGCGCCCCTCCCTGTGGATCAGGATGGTGTCGCTCTCTCGGTGGGAGACAGGGCAGAGTATAAAGCTCGGTCTGAACTGAGCATCGCTCCATTTCACTGATCACTGAGCTTCCTCTCAGCTGCCGCCACCAGGGGATAAGCTTACTTACCTGGCCTGTGGCCTGGGTGTGTGCGTGGGTGTGTTGTATCTTTGTGTGCGTGGGGAGAGAGAGTAAGAGGGGCGAGTTTGGCGGGCTCCGGTTGTGGGTGACCAGCCTCTTGGATGGGGGGAGGGGGGTTTGGTCTGGGTCATTTAACCCGAGCACTGACCCCCATCGGTCTGCTGTGGAGACAGCCCAGAGTCAAAACCTCGAGATCAGATGGACAGATTGGAGTGTGGGCGTGTTTGGAGGGAGTAATAAGACTTGTTAATAAAGACAGAACAAGTCAGAGTGAATTGTATGTTGATGTAAACACTCATTGTCTTCCACAGTGAAACATTATACATGTATAACAGACTTGTCATCTATAATTACTAAACTAAGAAGACAGAAGTGATGTTGCCTGCATAGTTATTAAGCAATATAATATAAACACGCTGCACATTATAAAGACCCATCAATCTGCTGTTTGTTCAGCATATATCCTACATGCATTTTCATTATCAGGTAAACGATGAGGAAAATACCACGATAAACGGAGAGAGAGAGTTAAATCAGCCTTCCATAGAATGTGCCAGAAGAGTTAAAAGATGTCACTATTTAAACAGGTGCTGAGAATAAAAACAGCCTCCTGTGGATATCTCAGCAAGGAGCCGCGTGGGAGTCATATTAAAACGGCTAACGCAGCACCAGTAGCTGCTAAAGTACACACAGCACGAGGCAATCAAACCCCATATCTGACACCCCGCGCGCGTGTCATAGCTGTTGTACAATCCACGCAGCTCTCATTTTCACACCCAGCGTCGACGTTGCGTGTGTATGCAAATACACTTGTGCTCATTTGTACGCCCGTGGTCCGAAAATGGTGAGTGGTCAGGCAAATTGTTGGCGCACTGCTATCGTGGGGCAGCAGAATGCGATTGCACTTTAGACCAACTCAAACCAGATATGCCACGTCGAATCTCCACTATCTAAATATCAATGAACCATTTTCTAGCACAATTGGCTTTTAAGCTGGTTCGATTCATGTTCGACCTTAGATAGCCCTTTGATTAATTAGGAACATAAATAATAACCTGCACCCTACGTCTTACTGTGCGCCGAGATTGTGCGCAAAATAGCAAATAGCAAAATGGACTTTGCCACGCCTCAAAATGCCAGCCGCTGTGGTGCGCCAGTTTGCTTAGATAGGACCTAAAGAGTAATCACCAGTTCATACCTGCATTAAATAGAGGTTAACAACGAGACAACCAATCCAATCCAAATTGCCACATGGTTTAGTGTGCAGCAATCTGAGCCTTAAATTACCACAAGTAAAGTTTCTATATCTTATTTGAAAATAGAAAGTGTGATCACTTTCATCGCTGTGTGAGGCAGCCATGAAGACAGAAAGCAAAGATGCAAAAAGAATGGAAAGAAGAAACCGCTGCGACTGATGAGCAGCTGTAAACACACCGGTTCAGTCATCTGAAAATGTCCTTTGGGGGAAGATAGGTCAAACGCATTATCTGCCTGTATTGAGCAAATGCAGTGCTTTTGGAGTGTTTATTTTTTGTAACTACTTGTGTGTGCCTGTCACCTCTGTCTCCAAGGACAGAACACGTGCAAATAATCAAAACAAAAACACAAAGAAAAATACATTTATGGTTTTTAGGTGTTTCCTTTACAAATGAGTGCTATGTAACATGAACTAAGGGTGCAGCAAAGGTTAATAAAAGCTTTTAAGACAAAGCTGAAAATTCTACAGGGACCTAAAAGTGTGTGTTTTTAATTAGTACAGCGTAATCACATGTGAGCTCGGCGATAGAATGTTTAGAGTTAATAAACTTTGTATATTACTTTTATGTTTCATGCATTTTTTAGAAATCCCCATAGTCCTGTATCAAAGGCCGGGTGGTCTTACTAATCAAAGCCCAGCCTTTTATGAACACATCAATATTAATACAAAAACAGAAGCAGGGATTAACACAACTTTAAGGCCTGCTGATACAAGTGGTTTTGTGGTCTGGCATAATTAATGGAAATGATTGTAGTTTATATTGGATGCTGGCGTTTCCCTCAGGAGTCTATATGAGTCCGAGTCGATGACTGGTTCCCTATACGAGCGGAATAGTGTAATGAAGTACACACTCTGTGAGATGTGAAAACATCTTGTAAGCATGCATAAAAATTCATGACCAAAAAACTGAAAAATCCATTCCATAGCTAAAATAAAATATCATTTGAATTCATCTCATGTCATCCAGGAGTAATACTTCACACCAGAGCATTATTTTATGAAGCTAAAACAATGGCGGATTAATGTACGTCACGTGTGAGTGGCTCGACATGTGGGGTCACGCTATCAACCACACAAAACCGCTCATAAAAATCAGCATCCGCAGTCTTGTACTATGTAAGGATCGAAGAAGTTTGAAGTTGAATCCTTTGTCATGCCATGATGACGTGAAACACTACAAGCCGTTTCCTTGGAAACGGATACAGGGGTTGTGCATGACCGTCCATATTGTTATCATACAAGCTACAAAGCGGGGGCGGTGGGATACGCAGCGTAGACAAAAGTATTTTTTCATCGTCACGGGAAAGTTCATAATTTCCTGTGCGACTGTAGCGTGGTGCATTAGAAAGTCACGACTGGAAAGAGACGGACACTTTCCAAAGAGCTCGGACTGTATTTCCAAACTAAGAGCTGCTGCAAACTGGTTATTTTCGACACTGTGGCAGCCCTGCATTTCTGTAGACATCAGCATGTTTTGGTTCATTTTTTTTCAGTCAGTTTGATTGTATAAAAGGAATAAAGAAGGACCCGATGTCACAGTTAAAGGGTTACGTGAAGAGGCAAGAGAAGCTTACACTGTAAGGTGCTTATTGTAGTCCTTTATTGTCAGGGGCTCACAGTCCTACTTGTCATACAGTAAAAACTCCAAGCCTTTTATAAATTCTGCAATTCACTCTCATCTCTAACCGATCACTGGAGCTCTGTGAAAGCCCTGCCTGCTTCAAGAGCTCCACCATCATCCCGGTCCCCGAGAATCCCTGCATCACTGGACTAAATGACAGCAGACCTGTGGGCTTGACCTCTGTTGTTATGAAGTCTTTTGAACGACTGGTGTTGACCCATCTGAAGGACATCACAGGAACCCTGCAGGACCCCTGCAGTTTGCGTACTGGCGGATGATGCAGCCAACATGTGCCTGCGTTAAATCCTCCAGCACCTGTACAGCCCTGGGACCTACGTTAGGATCCTGTTTGTGGACTTCAGCTTAGCGTTCAACACAATCATCCCTGATCTCCTCCACACCAAACCCACTAGACTTAACGTGCCCCTCCCCACCTGCCAGTGGATCACCTGCTTCCTGACAGGCAGGAAGCAGCAGTTGGGGCTGGGGAGACATCAGCACCGGTGCCCCCCAAGGACCTGTGGTCTCCCCACTGCTCTTCTCCCTGTACACAATCCTCATCCTGCTGGCAAAACGTGTGATAACTGGAATAACAATTGTGCTTATACAACCGCTAACTTCATGGCAGTGAATAAAATAATAAAGTATATATTTGAACTTTTGTGTGAGAATATGTAACAAAAGCACAAAAAAAGAGTCAGTGGCAGAGTCAAATTCCTTGTATGTCTGAACATACTTTTATATATATATATTCTGATTCTGATTCTGATACTTGTACACAATGTGTTAAAATAATCAGTCTGACAAAAGCAGCATCGTCGGGTCAGAAGATGCTTTTCGTAATGTGTTGAATACATTTTATTTCATTCCATGTTGTATTTCTCAGTGCTGTCATAATAGAAGGTACATATGTGTCTACAACATATACTGCCTGGAGAAATATTCATTCTTGTAACCCTTCTTTACTTAAGATTAACTTCTCCAACAGCCCATTTTTCCTGCCAGACAAACCAGCCGACTGCCTGCCAGGCATTTGAATTAGAAGGAATCTTTGCGTGAAATGTTCAGCGAACGCCAAGCCTCAGCTCTGAACTGGAGAAAACCATCCTTTTGTGTGAGACGAGCTCCCTCGTGTAAACACTGGTCTCATTTATTACATCTTGTTCAAATGTGGCCGTGTGTCTGACGGGTAACTGTAACTACTGTGTGCTGTTGGGAGTACAATATACAACTTCATATACATTGGATATCGCTTTCAAAATGGCTCTCTCTCACAGCGACGCGGGAGCCGATCTTGGTCAGCAGCAGCGATGGAAACGACACGTCTGTTCTCACTCTAGTGTGCTTGAGAAAAAAAGAAAAAAAAGGCCCAGGAGACGTCGCGGCACTGCTTCACGTGTCTCGCCGTTTCCCTTCGAAAAGGTCTGTGACCAACGTCATCATAAGTGTATCAGCTTGTGAAAATCTTGTCACACCCTGGTATAAATACTCTATGAAAGAGTCCCAATGTTTCCCCATCCAACTTCATGTTGGCATCCTCCTAGCTCCGCCCCCCTTCTCCCAGTGCTGCCTCTTGCAGCGACAGCTTCTACAATGTCGCGTCTGTGCTAAATCTATTGGATGCTTTGACACTCCATGCCTTAACTGTGTTGCTGTCTAAATGAAAAGGTATGAAATTAAACAAATTAATTCAGCTCTTTGACTGGCTGACTGCTTTAGCACCCGTCACCGCAGCTTACTGTGATGCTATGAGAGGAAGGGGGAGAAGCCAAGTGTGAACGTCAAATGCCAGGCTCAGACGTGACGTTCAGCAGGCCTGAGAGACAGAAGCAGCGCAAAGACGGATCAAGAGGGACAACTGACTAGTGGCAGCGACCGAGGAAAGGGACAGACAGAGGAAGACAAAGAGACAAAGGGAATACGAGTATCGCTGGGGGGGAACTGAAAAATGGGAGGGAGAAGGAATGGGTGAGGATGGATGTGGCGAGGGTGCTGTGTTGAAGCCGTTGAAATTTATTGCAAATAACTGCTCCTGATGCTCCGCCGTTTCAATTTCACACAACACAATTCCACAGCTTGGGAGCAAATGTGTCCCTGTCAGCATCGCTTAGGCTTCCAGTGCTCCCAGGCCTCACAGCTCTGCCCCTCCCTGCCTCTTCCCCTGCTTCTTTTTCACCTTCTCTCCATCTCTCTGTCTCTCTTTCTCTACCATCCCATTGTTTATCCGTTGCATCTTTTTTAATGTCATTTTCAATCCATTAGGCCGCCACAGGAGACAGAGAGAGAGATAGTTGGGAAATGGACAGTGATTGAGCGAGTAGAAAGACAATAGACAATAGAGAAAACAAAAGACGGCCAGGGGAAGGCGGGGCATAGTTTCAGAATGTGTTAAGAAGGTGCTTGTTTGTTCTAAACTTTGAGATAAAGTCTCTCTCTCCCCCTCTCTCTCTCTTCCTTTCTCGTCGAAGCACAAATGAGATGTGCAGCGAGCAGAGGAAGCCCATTAAAGCTTTAGTAATAAAAGACTTGCTGTTCATTAGTGGGCTGCCACCAAACTGTCCTTTATTCAACGTTCTGACACAAGCAATCCGCTGTAGTCCCCTTTTACACCCTCAACACAGTTGGAGAAGCAGGTTGGACGGATGGACAGATAAAGAGATGAAAGATGTGTTATTCATTTGGGCCATGTTGTGAATAATTTATCTGTAGGATCTTTGGATCCATAATGAGGCAGAGGCCACTGTTTGGAAGACTCTGTCCCTTTCATCTCCCACAGCTTAAAGACCCCTTATCCTGGCGTAAAAGTTGCCACATAAAAGCGTCTCTGTAACTTTAACATTCTTCTTCTGCTGACTTTCTGGCTGACATTTCTACCAATAAAATGTATTAATTATTCATAATGATTTATATTTATGCAATCTTTTATTTTGCTACGTTCTACATCGGGGCTGCCTGCCTCATCATGCCTCAGCAGTGCCGTCACTACTGGCAGAGGCATCGGAATGGCAGGAAGAATCAGTCAGGGAATCCGCCTGAGAGACAAATGTTAGGGCAAAGCGAGAACGAGCAGGAAAGGGCTGCACTAGTCTGCAGTGGTTTGATAAGCATTACTATTTCATTATCTCTCCCTGGGCCTTGTCCTGAGCCGGCATGCACATGCACACTCTCACACACTAACACACACACAAACACACAAACAAACACAAACACAAAAACATTCACTTTCACATACACAACAAGAAGGAAATGGAGGGTGAGAAGGGAGTCCAGGGAAAGGAGAAAGCAGATTAAGGAAATTTTAATGAGCGGTTAAGAAAGAAAAAAAACAGGCAGTGGAGCAATTATCAAACACTGCAAGACAAACACGGGTTCCATCTTTCCTTTCTCTCCCGTTTATTTCGACCAGGTCTCATCAATGCGTGATCACACGTGTCGGCGGTATCGACAGGGCTGCAGCAGAGTCAGTGTGGATGACGTGACAGCGGCATTTTGGCCATCAGCGTTCGACTCGGGTCTCAAACACAGGAGCACATTGAATAAACACAGCACAGCCAGAGCTCTGCCGTGGCATATTGGTAATAATAATGCGGGTATATTTTTTCCTACATTAACACATTTTCCTCCCGTCATTGTTGCCACTGAGGCGTGATGATGCGATGATTTATTTTCATAGCATGCGGCCAAGCGGAAGAAACAGCAGGTCAGCTACCGGTGGCAACACAACTGATGTGTTTGATCACTTGAAGCAGAAACACCTGATAAATTCATGCTAAGTGCTACGTGCTCTCTTTATTTGCGTGCGAAGATATTTCTGCGTGGAAATTTTTTCCTGACTTTATTGTCCCCTCAGGGGCTCTGCACCCACCATGTTTGGACTGGTGTAGCAAATACATTGACAGTCTGATAATAACAGTATTATATTAATAAATGATAAATAATAACTATCAAAGATCTGATCACTAAACTGTCACGGAGCATTTCCTGGACTTTTTGTCCATTTGTGTGGCAAATGAACATCACGCTAGGATCCAGCCCCCTCCGTGACCCTGCACGGGATAAGTGGATAATGAGAACAGAAGGATGGATGGATGCCATGAACTTAGTTAAAGTGTAAAGAAAGGCCTCGAATTCAATTAAAACGCGGTGGGCTGACCGGTGCCAGTTCCATAAAGAATGTTAGATTGTTAATTGGCTTCTTCTTTTAAAGCCTTGTGGTCCAATAACACTGTCACGTTGGAATTCACGGCATGAAAGGATTGTGTCCATTACACTGGTCACAACAACCACTACAGTGATAATATAATCTCTCAAGTGGACTTTAGTAGGAGCTTTGTGTGTAGTCTGAATCGCAAAAAGAGTCAGCGGAAAAAAGGAGTTCGAGGGTCACCGAAGGGATGCATCAAGATCTCAGCGCTCACCTACAACTGTCAGAACGGTGACAAGAAAGGTCCGAGCTCCTGACATGTTGGAGCTGTGTCAAAACAAAGAGGCGACTACAGACGTGAAATCACCCAAGCGTGTTAGGATTACACACTGACAGCGAGGCACAGCAACAAATACGATGTCCTTGCTGGACGTGGCTCGTCGCAACGCTGAGACACGCCGCGTGATGTGGAGCAAACATTGGCCTTGCTGCTGTTGCTTAACAGGCTCACTTCCTGATTAGCTCGGCTTGGAGTTCACACGGCAGAAGGATGGAGAATAGACATTTTGGCGGAAGTACGGTCAGCGTCTGTTACTCGTGCATACAGTATGTCCAAGTGTTCGACTGGTTCGACTCCGGCCTGTGCCCTTTGCTGCGTGTCATCGTGGTTAAATCGTCTCAAATCCATTAATTAGTTATAAGAAGCAGCCTGAAGGTTGTTGTTCTTGTCCCTGTGTCTGCATGGTTTCCTCTGGGTACTCCGGTTTCCTCCAACCTCCAAAGACATGCGGTTTAGGTGAATTGGAGTACCTCATTGCCCATAGGTGTGAATGGGTGTGTGAATGAGCCGGCTGTCTCTATGTCTATGTGTCAGCCCTGTGATAGGCTGATGACCTTCACCCAATGGATGCTGGGTCAGGCCCCACCCCCACTGAGCCCTTGACATAAATAAGCGGTACGGTACCGATAATGGAAGGATAGATGGGCTGAGAAATGAACTATATTTTTTCTTTCTTCAAGTCCTTTCCTCTCGAGTCGCCTTCCTCCCTCCCTCCCTCCCCCCTCGCCATTCCCTCTGTGTCCCTGAGGCAGGTAGAGCTCAGTGAGGGGTGGGGGGTGTTGGCCGTGCTTGGCAGGAAGCACGCGGCCACGCTCAGCCCTTCATACTTCATTAGCATCTCCTGCTTCCTCCCTGCTCTTTCCTTTCCGTCCCCTTTCAAACGCCATCCTGGCCAAATTTAATCACAACAGTCATCTGGGGAAACTCTTCCCCCTCAGGGACATGCAATAAAGCAAAGTGTGTGTACAAGGAAAGGTGTGAGCGTGTTGGAAATTGTGTGCCTTTATGCAAGTGTGCATCTGATCAACAACAATACTCTGCACTGTTTGATCCCACGTTTTGGGCTTCCCTTTGATCACATGTCGCCTTCTGTAACTCTCCCTTGTTCTTATTAATTTTTCACTCTGTAATTATGCGTCACGGACTAATTACCTGAGACATCGTGAGATTATTTTCAGTCTATATATATTGCCTCTCCCAAAGCAACCACATTTATTTTAAGTCGCATATGGATTAGTATTGCAAAGACATTAAAAGTCAGAAAATAACAGTATTTTGGTCCATTTAAAGATCTCTTCAATGAGTGACAGCGTTTTTGTGCCATCATTTTTCCCCAGCTAACTTTCTGACGAAAATTTGTGATCCCTAGACTGCCCACCATTATGAAAGTCAATAACATTTTGGTCAACTCTTTCATCTGACGTTGTCTTCTTCATAAACATCATATTTGTCCAATTGCTGACCCTAAGTATGAGACAGATTGAACATCGAACCTTTCAAATCAACACAACTACATCGCCGTGCATAGATATCCATGTGTGCTTCTGCACACACATGCCGATTCTCTTCGGATGTGGCTATTTTGAAGCTGCCTTTGTCCTTCTGAAAGCAGCAGGTGCAGCCGTTCACCTGTTCACAGCAGGAGAAAAATGAGGATTGGTGCCTTGCAGACCAGGCTCTGTGACCTTGTTAGCACTACTCTGCCCTCTTTCTTTCACTCGCTGTCCCCGACTGAGCTCCTCATTCTTTCTGTCCACCTACTGAATCATAGCTTCACAGAACACCACTGACTGAAAAAACAGTGTGTGTGACAAACAAGGCTGACACACACCTTACGCTCCCAGAAAAAAGTAACCACCACACCATCCTTATTCTTTGGCTGCAGTATTCCGTTATACATTCCATATGCGTACTCTGTGATCCGAATATACTCGACGCATGTTCAAAACAAATTAGAACTCCTCTACTTGTAGCCCTTACTATCGCCAAGAAAACAATACTAAACTGGAAAAAGAGGGAAAAAAGTCTGTCTGTCTGTCTGTCTGTCTATACTCAAAATGTTATCACATCATAAAAAATCGTGCGTGGTTTATATACGTGTGGAGAACTTGACCTGAAATCAAATGCTGATTGAATCTAATCCAACGGTTTCACCGACCCCACCGAACCCATTTACCTCATCCACTCTGGCTGCGGTAAACAAAGACAGCCCAATCAACAGGAGACGGAGCTTTCAAGCATTTTCTCACAAATCCAAACAGCAACCATATGTTTCTCCCTCAGCTGAAGCGTTCAACTTGCTACAATATCCACTTTCTTACCAAAAATGCTCTATACCTAAACACAGCCTCATTCCCATGAAATTGGAATATTCTTTGTGGTTTAGACCGGTCCTTTCCAAGTGCTTCTAACCATGAGAAGGGACTGAAGATGCTCGTTCAAACACTCCTCACCACTTGGCCCAGGGCCCCTGGAGGAAGCGGTCACGTTGGCTTCTCTATCACATCCACACAAGGCAAAAACATTTCCCATGGTCCCTTCAGGAAAAGTGCACAGCCACACTGTAATTTCACCGGGGTGAAAAGCATGCTCAGAAAAACAAATGTTTACTCGCTGCGTTCGGGGGAACGCCACCTGTGATGAATACGCCGGTGCTGTGAGAAGCGAGGTATTTATTCAATACATTTGGTTGCACGTAACAGCTAGTAGCTGCACTGTGGGACTGGCGCCAAGGCCTCGTCGCCAGGATCGATCTGCGATCACTGTATAAAGGAGACCATGGAGGAGAAACAGACAACAACAAAAAAAAAACACAGAGATGGAGGGAAGATCAAGGATGAGCACAATAATAGAGAGGAGACGGAGAGAGTAAAGGGAGGGGTGAGGGAGGAGGGGAACAGACTGAAAGTGTCAGCGCCCGACCAGATGGGGATTTCTCCATGCACAGCTCTACTCTGGTTCTCTATTTACTATTCTCCCACTTAGGCTTAGCGAGAAGCACCTCTTTAGTGAGACTGTCATGGCTCTTGTCTAAATGCATTTGTATTCGGCTGCACAAACAAGTGCAACACAATTCAGCTCGGTGCAGTAATGTGAATTCATCAGCAGAAATATAGCACGGTTACTTCTGTCTGGTCTATACGAATAAATAACAGCAAACAAATAGTTGGAAAATATTCCCCTGAATCAAAAGGAACATATGGCGCTCGAAACACACACACACGCACATTTGGCCGTCGTCATCCTCAAGGACTGCTGTGGGTTCATGCATAGAGCACCCAGCTTGGTAATAAGGGAGAAAACTAATATTTGGTGTGCATTAATATTGTGGTATCAGAGGTGGCGCTGAGGCCAAGCGCAGCAGCAAGTGCATGTTTATTAAATGTGCTGCTGTTTGCGCACTGGAAGTGCAGTGGCATCCAGGCGGAAAGCATCAGTCAGCCATGCAGTGGGCAGCTGAACTCTAGAGATACGCCCGTACACTCACACACACACTAACACACAGGCAATCCATCCTTAGTCCTGCATTACTCCTACTTGCACAGATGCACGCCATAGCACACATTAATATCTCTACCTCTTACATACAGGTACACAAAGATGGAGTCAAAGACACACTGATCACCGTCACATCATTTGGTATACAGTTTTACCTCTTACTTGTCTCTGTACCCAACCACTCTCTCCCTCTCCCTCCTCCTCTCTTCTTTTTTTAAGTAATCACAGTCATTCTAGGTCATACCAGCATATTTAGGCCTTGTTATGTTCATTTTCATTATACAAAAGTATAAAAGTCAATTTTCAGTACATTGTACAATTTCACTTTATTTTTATCCTATCTAATTACCTGGAAGAACTGCAGTATAATAAGAAGTTGTCAGGCACTATCACACATTTTCTGTTCAGTTTATGTTGCTTATTGGAATCATATTCACGTTCTTGAGTTTTTGTTTTTCGGGGGAGGGGAGAGGGGTGACTTTTTCAAGTGTGTGAGCATAAAGAGTTTGGTCTGTAACAAACCTTCATTTGGAGGATTGTTTTGGGTGAATTCTTCAATACCACAATCCTTAAACATGTAATCTTAGTACCACCCAACCATTTCTAAATGTGGGACATTCTCTTTATTGCCAATATGACTTTGTCATACCTTTACTATTCTATTTTAGTTACTTTTAGTTTACTTTTACACTTAACTTGAATAATCCTTATTATCCTATTAAGTATGTTGTTTGCATTTACTCCCTAAACACTTTGTATTTATGTATTTTAATTTACATTTATTGTTTTCCTATTGTTTCTAAGTTTTGGAGCCATCTCTGGCAAAGAAATTCCCTCAGGATTAACAAAGTTCCATTCTGTCTTTTCTTACTATGAATAAACACAATTTAAATCACATCATTATGTAAATTATAAACCGGTGCAGGTATCTAATAGTTTTTCCTGTTTTGTTGTTGGTCAGAGAGTATTTTCAGCTGCTTGAGTCAACAGAGCAGTGGAGGTACCGACTCTCTGCAGGGAATTTCGCCTGTGGTCACCTACACACGTACACCTCTGCATGAGCCAAAGAAAAGTGACACGGAAGACTGACTCAACCTTTAATGAAATCTGGATATAAAATCATCAGGTACTTCCATTTTCTTGTAATAAATTAATTTCTCTTGACTTGAGAAACAAAGCTGTTTTTGGCAAAGGTAAAAAAAAATAGCATCATTAATAATTTCAGTTTGCCCTACACCTCTGTGGACTGACTTATTGTAAACTAAAGGGAAAATCCAATGAAGCTGGATTCTCACTTGCCAACAAAATTTCCCGGAGCTGCTACAGAGACCCTCCCCCCATTCCCTCCCCACACACACACACACCCACACATTAGAGGTCCTCCCCAAGCCAATGAGGTCCAAAATTCACTATTTCAACCACAGCCATTTTGGCAACCGGCGTTTGTAGACAGATTGCATCTCCGGCCAGCACCGTCAAGCTGCATCAGGGCCTGGTGGAGGAATTAGCACATGTGGCTAACCAGAGAGGCTGCAGATTGAATTACTTCTCTGCCTCATGCAGGCAGGATGAGCAGAAACATGTGTGTCGCCGTCGCTGATTTAATGAGCACATTAAGCTCATCAGCAGAGCAACCAAACATATGTTGGTGGAATTATGGATTATTTGAAGGGATGTATGTGCAACTAATTTTTCAATGTGGGTCAAGTCCTCTAGAAAAGATTAGCATCTCTGTTGAGAAACTCTGGTCCTCCCTCCCTCCCGCTTTCTCGCTCTAATATATGGAAAAGGAGTAAAACAGTAACACACGTAGGGATTTTAGGGATCTTAGGGATCAGTACCAATCACCCACATGAAGTCAGTTGATCCAACATTGATCATAATTGGTAGTAGTGGAAAATCCTGCACAAGATAAAACCGCTTCCACAGCAAGAATCACTGCTCCGAAATATTAATATACTTCTTAGTACGACGACTTATTTCAAAAGCGATGCATTAGCCCTGATCTTTTTTTTATGTAGTACTAAATTCAGCACATTCCGCAGTCTGCTCCCCAACATACTTGATATAGCAGACATCACTGCTTTCCACTCAAAGTTAAAATGGAAAAAAATGATGACATTCCACACATGAACTGGTGTCATTGATACGTTTGGCCTCCAAATACCAATATAGCGGCACAACTGTTGCATTTGTAGTCGGTACATGTCTGTGCCTGGACTCATACATTGGTGCATCTGGAAAATTGTCTCAAACGTTTTTTTCTTTTAAGAGCAAAAAATTCCACGTCAGATCTGTGAGGTGCATTAGTCTGCTACGGTGAAAAAAACCCCACCCCACAAAATGTCTGCCGATGTGTCAGCATGCACTTTAAAACTACAAATTTATTTCAATTTACACAAAAAATTGTCTACTTCAAGCCTTGCGTGTAAACCTTAATGTGCCTAAAGATGGCACTAACTGAAGCTGGACAAATGCTTCAGATCTGACAGTTTTAAATCCAGAGTAGTGCCGGAGTGACACTGATTTGCCTGTTCTATCATTTTTGAACCTTGTATTATAAAACAGCTGATAAAGTCGTATGCATGGAAGGAATATTAGCAATTACTAATATCATAGCATCCTTAACTCCGTTTAATTGCATACCCTCATCCGAAATTATCTTCCTACCAGTGTCACTTGGACAAATAAGTCACAGATCAAGATATATGTGGGAATATGACGAGGTCACACCAGCCATTATGACTTACAAAATCTATACAATTACAAACAAATCCCCAAATGCACAAACACAAAGAGGGATGCATCCCAACAGCAGACATAAGAGACAAGGGAAGCAGTTAGCACCATAGCATCCTTGCTAACATGCTTCACTTGGCACAGATCGATAGTTATTTACTCCCTCCAACTGGCTGGGGACAAAAAGGGGGAAGAGAAAGAGAGAATGTGTGTGTGAGTGAAAGAAAGACGCTGAGTAACAGGACAATCAATTTCACAGGGGGAAAAAAAAAGAAACTGACTCAAATGCTGCAAGGAAATGAGAAAGTATCCGAAATAAAAAGTAACTAATAAATGTCAAACAGTGTGTTCTTTTATAATCACTCCATCCATCTTACTCTGAATATAGTGTATTGCATGTGTGTGTGAGCAGCCTTGTGGAAACCAATCAGGTAAAAGCGGCTCTCTGGACTTCACATCGCCTGGCTTTTGGCTGCTTTACAGAAGAAAACGCCGTGGATTCACCCAAGCAGAGATGAGAGGGAAGATGAATGGAGAAGAAACGAAAATAAAGACGAGCGAGTGTGAACGCACGCACGAGCGCCTGCGTGCCTGTGTATCTAAGTGCAAGTCATCAAATGTGTGTTAAGGAGTGTGCTCGAGAGGGGGGTAGAGGAGTCGACGCGAGGATGAGTACTTGTGAGAGAGACTAAGGTGACCCGCACACTGAGATAAGAGAGCCACAGCAAACAGCAAGTTAGGCCGTGTAATGGAAAAAGGCGGGGCTGAGAGAGAGAGAGAGAGAGAGAGAGAGAGAGAGCGAGCGTGAACACCTGGGATATTCCTGGAGATGCAGGCTGTCTCACCCTGACAACCAGTCTACCTGTTGTGGAGCTTGGACCTGTGTTCCCCAGGCTTTTGTTGCAGTAAAATCTCAACGAAGAAGAATGGAAGAATGTGTGCGTACCTCAGAGGTCACACCCCGGACGCCCTACAGCGGTAATTGAACGCTGAAATTAAACAAATCCAACCCTGGACACGAAGCAGAACGTGCTACAACTAAAGTGCTGTAGCGTATATCAAAACCACAAATAAGTAACCTCAGAAGATATGAAGTGCCACTCCCCACCAGGTTGTCTGAGTCCCCGTGCCGGTGTATGAAGGGGATGAAGAGGGAAGGAGGCGGGCACAGGAAACCAGAGTAAGAGAAGAAAAGAAAGATAGTCCAATCACTGTCAACAACCATGAATTATACATGAGTTGTACATTTAACACTGTCTGCTCACTCCTCCGCTTTGTCCCTAATAAATATTCACACCAACATCTTTGTAGACACTGTTAATTACTCATCACAACAACAAAAAGGTCCCAACCGGAAATTGCCAACGCCAACCTCCATTAGTGTGTGTACGAGGCACACCGATCACACCCGCACTATCCAATCTGATAATGACGGAGCTGTTCTCCTTTCTTCGCTTGTGGAAACTGATGAATTTGTCTACATTTTATTTGACAAATTTGATAAATGTTTACCTCACCTGATTAATGTTGTGGGAAATGCTAGGCTAATATCAGAAATTGCATAAATGCCCCCCAAAACCTGCATGACATTGCCAAGGGAGGATTGAAATGTTAATTTGGGGATGCATTTGAGTCCACATGCCAATGAATGGGGCGTGTGTGTGTGTGTCTGTGTGTGTTGAGGTTGGTGGTAGAGCGGGCTGGTGGGGGTGGGGGATAGAAGGTGTAAACACGCCAGCCTACATGGATTGGGCTAATATCCAGTTTGTTCCCTCTCGCCTCAGCTCCACGGTGGCTGCAACGCAATTTCTTCCAATTGACCTCCCTGCCACCGGCACAATCACTCTCCATCGGCGACACAACAGCTCCAGAATACGGAGCAGCGAGCAGCGCTGGCCCGATGCTGGGGAAGGAAGGAGGTGGGGAACGAACCAAACACAAGGTGGAAATGAGATGAATTAGAGAGCGAGAGGGAGGAGGCGCGGGGAGGTGAAAGAGTGAATTTATTCTGTGCTGTGTTGGCAGTGACAAAGCACACGCGTTTAGAGATCGGCTCAGAAGGAAATTACAGGCATTACAGCCGGCACTGCTGGTTTCCGCCCTTTCTTTTTGATTTCAACTAGTTGTGGTCTGAACGGCGTCAATTAATGTGTAAAACTACAAGGCAGACAATTAAAAAAAAAAAAAAAAAAAGCCCGGTACGAGCTGATCTCAGCAGAAATATCACGGTGTAGGTAAAAGATACAAACAATGTGTTCGCTACGAGAGCTGGATTCTGTCAGTACACAAATGCTTCTAACCAACCCTGCAATAATACAAACATGAGGGAATTGCCCAAAGGCCAGAACCAGATTTATTGGAGCAATAGACAAGCCAAAGGCTAAAAGGCTTTATAATGGCAAAGGATTTCCAATAAAAGTGAGGTTGGAGCCCTCTAAGAGCAGCACTCTCAAGTAATAGGATTAGAAGAAGTCAAGAGCACAGCCATCTTAACTCTTTATGTTGCAAAAAATCACTGAGAAGCATCTCTGCCACTGCCAATACAGCTGTGCTGATGGTGCAAGAAAACGCATGAAGCTGATCCATGACTCTGTGCCCGGCCCTTTGAACTTAAACAGACACGCACACGCATACACACGCAACACAACACAACACAACAGACGTGTTGTCTGCTGTCCATACAAAAGGTTAAAAAAAAAACAGTGGGTGTGATTTCTCAAACCGCTTTGGATCACAATCACCGTCAGCAGGCGACACCCAGGCAAAACTGGTGGACTGGAGTTAAAGAGAGATGAGGAGATAGTCGGAAATGAATAATACGTAGCGTAATGAATTGATGGCTCCCGGCTCATCTCTCATTCCCACTCTATTCACCACAATCTGCTGACTGTGCCGTGTTTCCCCCAGCTCCCTTTCTCCCTCCCTGTGTCCTCCACCACCCACCCCCTCGCCCGTGGCAACACTCTGGGACTCGTTCTTCTCATTTCTTTAAATGTTAAATGAAATTAGCGCAATGCATCAGTGAGTCCACCTCCCC
>OMNV01007594.1:49346-77749 GCA_900303265.1 Brotula barbata
AAATCACTTGGTAATCTGTTCGTCACATGAAAGGAAAGCGCCCGGACACCTGAAGGTCGAGCACATCGCCGCTTTCTCTGTGTATTTCATTTTTTTCAGACGTTGGATTACAATCATTGATTTTTGTCTACATCGCTCTCCTGTTTTACAACTCTCTCATTAACACGAATACACACACACACACACACACCTGGATTCATTCCTGACGGGTTCTCTAATTCCTCAATATGCCTGCCTTAAACACACACCCCCATATACACTCCACAACAAGCACCCTCCTTAGCTTTCAGGGAACATTCCGGATGCTTCCGGCGCTCTGGTTCTTCCTCCCCCGCAGAGACAAACTCCTGCCTAGGAAAGTGGGAATCACCGCTGGGAATTGAGCGGCAGCAGGATGGAGAGGAGAGGATGAGTGATGGAATTGAGAAGAGATTTAATTCAACTCTGGAGAGATGGCAACTTAATGTATATAAATGCACCATAAGGAGAGGGATGAGAGGAGAGAGAGAGAGAGAGAGAGAGAGAGGCAGCTGCTGCACGGGGGATCATCTCCGTTCTCTCAAAACTGAGCAGCGCAGACATAATACAAGATAATTCCATCTATTACTGCCCAAGTATGAAAAAAACTAAAACCCCTGATTCAGTCATTGGTTGATTCCTTTCAGTCGTTTCTCTGGATCCAATCAACACGAAGCTCCTAAAGCGAAGATCCTCCCACTTAACAGAGGAATCCGATCAAATGTAGCCATTCTGTTAGGACCGCAGGTCATCAAATCATCACTCTATGTGTTTGTAATTATTGTCTTGTTGATTTATAAAGTCGCTGTCATAAAAGATAATTGGCTTCATCAACACGATCCACAAAGTTGGATTCGACCGCTGTACGGGTTACCATGAAACAGACGCTCTTGTAAGAATGTCAACTTTTCGCCAGTCGACTCGCCTACCGCTGAGCCCCACGATTCGAGCTCTAAACCTCTAAACCGCATCATGTGGTCCCCAGCTCTGGGCACCAGAGTGTCAGATCTGGGGCACGCTATGATACTCTGGGTTGGCTTTCATTCCACGCTCACACAGTGACACTTTGTTCGCTGTCACACTTCACCGGGACGTGCGAAGAAAACAAAACTATGACTGTTCAGTCACGGTTCACCCAGCGCGCAAACAGACACGCACGTAGGCAGGCACACATGCATACGTGTACACGCCGGCACGCACACACACCTACCCAGCCTTCCGTGAAGTCAGTTGGAAGAACACTGTGTCACCTATTGCTCAGTGGGAGAGGGATTCAAACGAAGAGAGACAGACAGAAAGACAGACAGCAAGATGAGAATCTGTAGGAGGTAATTCATAAGAAAGGCAGCATAAGTGATGTGGTGCGGCGTGAAGGCATATGAATATCAGGGACAGAGGGAGGAGGCTTGGAAACGGAGCGACGGAGACTGAGTGGCACGCAGGAGAAAAAGAGTGAAGACAAAAGTAAAGAAGCCGTGTTTGCCGGTCCATTTGGCATTCATCTCGCTGTACTGTCTGCGGCTTGTCCAGCTACTCAACGGTGCAGCTCAGCCAATCAAAAGCCTCTCATGCAGCAATGCACGTTGAATTCTCTCAAACATTTTCTCCCCCTTCCCCTCTCTATCAAAATATCTCTCTTTTAACCCCCTACTGCCACCTCAGCCTCAAAGCCTCCGACTGTCTCGCGCTGTTTTGAGCACAATCGCTCCCCTCCTTTCTTTCTTTCTACTCACAATATGTGAGAAATGCAACATACGCAAGAAATTGTGTAATCCTATTAAGTTTCCTTAAGTGCTAATCATGAACAAACCTGGTGTGCTCCTATCCAGCCATTATCTCCCAGACCTACAATAACCTCGCCAACAACCCGTAATGAAGTAAGGATGGAACACTTGTGCATTATAAAAGGCATGGGGTGACTTTAATTAAACAATTCTAATGAGCAACTAATTAAAAGCATTCCAATCAAAACATGGCGGTAATTACCTGGAGCAGAGATGGATAATGAGCACAGAACAATCACTGGCAGACAGACAAACCAATGGAGACCCAAGGAGATCAATACAGTTCCTATTAATGACCGCTCTCTTTCTTCCTGACTTGTTTTTTTTTTTTGTCCGTCTCTGTTCCGTCTCTTTCAGCGTCTCAGGGCAGGGAAATGGTCCACGACTGGGGGCTGATATACGGCCAACTAAAATTTCTTGAGACAGCATCGTGGATGTTGCCAGAAACATCAAACATGCTTCTTGTGCCCACTCTGCGTCAATATTTTTCTCTCTTTCCTTTCTCTGTCTGTCAATTGCCTCTAATCTCTCATTCTCCTGTGGTCTCCCTGGTCGGAGATTTTCACTTTGAATGCCAATTAGCTGCGTTAAGGGAATCTCTCTGGATTCTACGCAGTGACATACTTTTCTTCACTTTCTGCCCAGCCTGACAGGTAGAGTATCCATGACTGGCTTCCCTTTTGGCACGCCAGGAAAATCCATGACTTAGCTGACAGGGTCACTGGCACAGCAACCAACGGGATTGGCGGTGTCACCACATCTAAACTATACACTGCTGACATAGGATATACGGCACCCTGACACACACACACACACACACACACACACACACACACACACGTCGGATCCCATCCAGACAGGCCCATGAAAAGAGAGAGAGCGAGCAGGTGTGGCAGGGGAGGAAGGAGGGATGATAAGCTAGGGATGACGAGTGTGAAATGGTACTGATAGAAGAAAGAGGCCTGTTGGATGAGACAGGAGGATGTGAGAAGGTGAATAAAGGGAGGAAGGTGCACGATGCCGAGACAAAAGAGCAGAGAGAGAGAGCAATCAGAATACAGTTGGACACCAATGTGATAAATGGCCTGAAAGAATATAACGGGACATGTGGGATAACGCAGAGATAGATCCGGAGACGGGGGGACAAAGAGACAAAGGGATGGATAGATAGCGGTGCCCTATCGGCATTTTTCTTCCTTTTGATCTTTTCCTCGTAACTAAAAAGATTATCAATTTCCTGGGAATCCCTCAGTCTTCAGGGATCAGTCAGATTCATCGGTTTCCTCTTGTCTTTCTTTGCTTTCAAGTAACTACAAAAGGCTCCTTTATTTCATTATAAATCTCTATAGTGCTAAAATGTGCTGCCGGGGGTGCTTTATGGCTGTTTGCTGTGTTAAAGACACACACGATATTTATGATGATGCCTCCACGTTCCCTCTCGCTAATAGGGATGCAGCGATTAACCGGTTTCACAATTAATCGTGCTTTAAAACCTCGCGGTTATGTCATTATACAGGCTCAGCTACACCATGTGAGTTTCTGTTCTCACTCAAAAAAGGGACGTTGTGCCGGTACATTATTTTTGACACAACCTGCACAAAATGAAACCTAAGTTACACCAGTGGCGCGCCAGCTTACATTGCAAGAGGGACTGCAACCCTAGAATCCATTGGGTTTATTTTAAAGGGAAATAGATAGGCAATGTGTAGCTTATATTTAATTCCCAAGAGACACAGACTTTGTTTCTTTTTATTTTCTCTGTTACAGTGTTATTCAAGCATCAAAAAGCAGCTGCACTGTTTAAATCTAAAGCCAGCTCATTTTTTTTCTACCAATGTGACCAAGTTCTCTACTCAGGTCAAAAAGAATTGTAGAAAGAATAGGAAAACTGAAAAAACTATATAATTCTGTGATATATTTGGTCAAAAGAGCCATAGAGAGCCCCACAAAGATCCTTTAAAAAGGGAAATACTGACGTGGATGTTTACCGAGCAGAGCTCACGTGTACGTAATTCCAACGGGGAGAGATAAACTTTGTGTTCCTCTTTGTTATTTTATACTGTATTATTTCTCTTTCAAAATGCAGTAATAAGTAATTAAGTAGTAAGTAATAAGTAAGTAAGTAATAAGTAGTAAGTTAAATTAAGTGAAATAAATTCCTCAATGATCATTCCTCCGACCATGATCGTACCATCAAAATGTATAATCTTTTTTTTTTTTTTTTGCTATTTAATCTGATCAGACAATCAACAGAAATAGATAAATTAATTCTGGCCCAACTTAATGTGCTAAATTCAGTGGATCGCTCAGACGTCTTCAGTGTGTCTTGTTCAAACTACAAAGACAGAGAGCACAAGTGATATGCAAATGAGCCGGCTAATACAACGGCCTTGTAGCCGAGTGATTCTCACTGATAAAGCCCAAATGATGGAATCATATGGCGAGGCATATGAAACGGCACAGTATGAGATGCTTTGCTAATTGGGTAGCAGTACGCTTCCACCTAAACCAGAGATGTAGGGGAAGAAAGCCCTTTTCCTCTTTGTATTCATCTTCATATAGAACTAAATGAAATGTCCCCTGCCTCAGAAGAGACAGTCTGATAAACATGAGTCAAAATGTCGAATTGTGTGCCTGCAGCCCAATCTCACTCCAGCAGAGAATGACGTGAAGGGACAAGGTCACATTAAGCTTTCCTTTTGAATGTCACACACGAAAAATGAGTCATTTAGGGGATTTTGTTGAAGAAACACACACACAATACTCAGCCAGTTAGACTGAATAAAACAGTCAAGTGCTGTACATATACAGTAGGCAGCATTTATCCATACAGGAGATAAATGCCATAAAGGGCAGATTCTGATGACAGGGCTTGAGGTTGATGAACATTAACAAAGCAGAAATTCTCTGAGGATTGGCGTGTAAATGGAAAATGGATTGGCATCGGTCCATGTAAATGCTGAGCAATACAAATTGGCTCCGGATCAAAATGTCCGTCCACAACTACCAGCATGATTTTTCACTTGTGATACAATTGGGTCACACAACGCTCCCACACAAACGCACACGCACACATAATCGCACACTTAACATGAACTAAAATGGACCAGTGTGTCCTTTTACAAAACCATCATCCACACAGAAAAAGACAAACGTTAACATTCAACAGTTCAGCAACAAGCTGTGGCAGCTGTTCCCTTCAGATGCTGTGTGGGCTACACAAATCATCTCTTTACAGACTTATTACTTGTTTTCTTTCTCCACCACACATTTTAACATTAGGTTTTATATTAAATATACAGATACAGCCAGGCATACTAGGACTCAAATACAAACTCTAAAATGTCAAACGTTTCCTCATCACAACGATGAAACAAAATGTCGTCCACTTTCATAACTGCCATATTTTCCATCTCTGCCTTTCCCCAACGTAATGGCAAATAAATAACGGGGACAAACAGATCCAACGTACATTGGTATTTAATATTGCTGACCTGGATTTTGCTTGTGACTATTAAGATTCTCCGAATCTTTATCACCCATAGGACAAAATAAGAGACTTTGGCACACAGCAATGTAAGTCATCCCACTCCTCTCATCTCCTGCTCTCTTCTCCTCATCTTTCCTCTCCTGTGAGGAGGAGGAGGAGGAGGAGGAAGGACAGATAAGGCTTCATCCTCAGAAATTACCTATCACAACTTGGCGATGTGTTCTGCATTGCTGTCTGAGAAATGTTAAATTTGTCATTCCAGAGCTGAGCTGAAAGCAATATGTGAGTTTAATTTTAGCTGTCGGTTTACCTGAGTCAAGGAATACAGGCACTTGATACGCATATCAGAGCCGCACAAATGTAGCTGCACGAATCATACGCAGCTACGTTTTGTATACTGATACACACGTATACACACCCACTCACATGTGTGTACATATATATATGTATATATATAGATAGATAGATACGCACACATATGTACATCTACATGTACATATATACACATGCACAAACATACATACACACATTTACTCGTTATGTAATAAATGGTGGTTTTTACTTACTACAGTGGGATTTCAGTGGGATTTGCAGAGGATACATCCCACTTATCTACCGAGCAGCTCCACTTTACTGATAGATAGATGCAAGCTTCCCTCACAGTGTTTGATCAAGTGATCATTAGAGAGTTATGAATGTACTCAGCGTGATGTTCGGAGGCTGTCGTCTCTGCTATTCAATGTCATCCTTACTTACAAAACAAAATACAACACAGTAATTTGCCAAAAGGAAATTCAAGAGACTATTGAAGTAATCAAGCAAAACAAAATAAATGATGTACAATACTGTGTGTGTGTGTGTGATACTTCAATGTAATCTGTCCAAAAAAAAAAAAAAAGGCTCCATCACACCAATACATTTCATTTTTATTTCAAACAAAACACCAAATCTAGATGTTACATAAAATACAATCCAGTACTGATCCAACCAGTCTTCCGAGGGACCTGTACAGGATTCGAAACCAAGAGTGCCACTTACCAACCCAACACTACTTTACCGATGAGTCACAGCCGTATACGCAAAATCCAGCATGTGGCTACCGCAGTTATATAAGTTAAGGCTCTGCCAAAGCAGTGACAACTGGAACACTGCGATCCACGATCCGAGCCCGATTCGGTGAAGTAAGCGGATCGTTTGTTGCCCAGTGAAAGTTAGTCAGACATTTAAGACTGTAAGACCAAACAAAAATGCGTTACATCTCCATCGAGACAATTATGAGGCTTATTATTGCAGTTTAGATCAGTCTTGTCTTTCGGAAGTCCTGGCCAGTCGTCAGCAATCCCTAATTTTCTCACACCTAACCTTCCATTCTTATCAACAACTACTGCCCATGGAAGACATAAGACATGTCGGCGGTGGGGGACTAAGGGGGCGGAGGGGGTGAACAGAGTGGTCACAGTTATGGTGACTGATGTTACAGCAGGAATTACACCACTGATTGTCACACCTGGGAAAATTCCTGTGCCGTACCTCTCTCCAATCAGGAAGACATGGCTCTCATCGCATCAAGTGAAATACGATTCTCCATTATCAGCCAGCAGCATTCTAAATGTCAGGCCTGATTTGTAAATGATATGCTGCTCCTAATTACACTGATATTTCCAGGAGCAAAATAAACCGCTCTCCTTTCTCACTCTGAGCCTCCGAGTCTCCGTCTCTCCGTTTCTCTCTCATGATTTTAATTTCCGTTTTTAATATTTAAAATTTTACTCCTTGTTCTCTGAGAAGAGCAATATTATTACCGCTGAGAACACTTAAATATAAATTTAAATAACTCAGCCCTAATAAAAGGAATACAAAGGTTCTTGCACGTCGTGTCCTGAGGGGCACAGCAGCAGGATTCCCCATCTCAAATCTAAAGACTAACTGGAAATATCTGGCTGAAGGAAATAAATGTAACACATTTCTCTCCCTTAACAACTTAAGTAAGTCTGTAAACTTTCACTTACTGTAATGGAGCTACCAAATGTCCAGCAATACTTCACAATGCAGTGCGAGTACAGAGAAACACTGAGGTATGATACTGCTTTTCCACTATGGGGCTGAATCCTCCTGAGCCGAACCGGGTCTAGTTGGCTTTCCAACATAGTGGCCACTCAACAGGAGCGTGAGGATGTAGCCACACAACACTTGGCTTTAACATTGCACCAAAACAAATGACAAACATAAAGGTGATCATTCAGTTATTCACTGAGTCCATGGCTGACAACATATTTTGTAAATAATACCAATAAAATAAAAATGATTTTACAGTTAGACGTGAGAATATCCATCGCCTGAAAGTGTCAAGAAGTCTGTGGTAATGAAGTACGTAGGCACTCTGCGATGATAAAGTAATGTGAAGTTGTAGGATGGAGACACAGGAGTTAACCACAGGAGTTAACCACAGGAGTTAAGACAACCTTTGAGCTATGTCAAATGTGTCTTCTGGCTCCGATGGGCAGCGGTGGCCCTCAGGGTCATAGAATAGGTCACACTAAGGCATCTCATGGGACATGAAAGATGGTTTTCACGCCTTACCCCGCTGGGTATTACTATCATCATTAGAGATGTTTTTCACAACATAGCCTTGGGACAGAATAAATGAGCCTTTAGACAGAATAAATGACTGGTCTGAGGAAAGCCTGGTTCTACCTCTGTAAGGCCACAACTCCACAAGTCCCTTGCCTCCATTAGTGGAAACAATAGGATTCTGCTTTTTGGCCTCCCCACGGCCCTCTCTCAGTGTGAGACGAGTGGAGTCCTCAGCTGCAGCCACCGGGGAGACACACAGACCTCAGCTACCGCCATGCAGGCATGGAGACGGAATGAAAAGTTGGCACATTTGAAGACGCTGCGTCTGGAGAGGGAACGCATTAAGGCTCCAGACAGTCTGAAAGAGGAGCGAGAGCTAGTCAGTCACAAGATCTGAGAACCCCAACAAAGAGCCAGCAAGCAGAAGGCAGACTCAGGCATCCCATTAGCCTTTGCGTCTAAATGTCACCGTCTCTACTGGCCTAGTTCAGCAAGCTATCGCCCTCTCCCTCCTGAGACCCACAGTGCAAAAATACAAATAGAAACAGGGATAATAAGTCAAATGTCAGCAAATCTATTCGAAATATGCTAAATCTTTTTATTTCTCATAGCAACCACTCTGTCAATGCAAATGAGTCATCCTGGACAAAAGTGGCTATTGCTCCGGGAAAAAAATAGAGGCCAAAGTATTTTTAGGATAAAATCCACTGAGGAGAGTATATATGAAACAAAAAAAACCTTAACTAAATCAGGCTACATGCTCAGTGCCAAACTAAATGGGCCTTGGAATCATTTCAGCTCATTCATAAAGCTTCCTTTACAGTGATTTGTCTCAATACCAATGCATTGTTGTACGGGTTGTACCAGGTAAAGGCTGATGAAAAGAAGTGTGTTAATGAGCTACTGGTTCCTCTGGTGTAAAAGCAAATGGACACAAGTGTGGTATCTGTATGTGTATGTGTGTGTGTGTGTGTGTGTGTGTGAGAGAGAGAGAGAAATGCTGAGCACAGAGGCACTCCCAGAAGGAGATCTGATAGGAGCTGCTTACTTAAATGAACTGATAAATCAAGTGAGTGAATATGCCATTATTATGGTTAATCATCACTAACGTTTGCGATACGGTTACAATTAATAGCATGATGCCTCAGCTTTATGAAAAGCCTCCTTGCCATCCAAATGAGTCCACCTCTTAACCTCTTGAGGTCATCAACAATGGGTCCATATTCTTTTTAAATTCTAGCCCAAAGTTTCCAATGATAAGAGAATTTAAAGAGAAAAGCAGTGGCCTCTTTCAAAGTGAATGCTAAAAAAAGGCCAGTAAGCAGTGTTTGAGCCAGGGGAAATGATTGTGTGATGCAATTTGGCCTTAAGAACATCTTAAACTTGAAGCAATGTTATATTCAAAACATTCCTCAGTACAATGGCTGTATTCAGGCTGCTCCTGAAGCAGGAGCTTTCAGGTAGAGTTTGTTACATGAGAGTTTTTAGTGGGGTCTTTCTGTGTGCTTTCATCCTGGATGCTGCAGCCTGGTGCCCCGGCCCTATGAGTGGCCCTTGATGCAAGAGGGCTTTGTGTGACATTTTCTTGTTAAAAGGCCATTACAAACAAAGGAATCTCCACAAGGAGCAATAACACAAATTCTCAACCTTCCGCTAAAACCAAAAACATATTTGCATCTCCATCTCTTCATAAAGTGCAGATACAAAGTACTACTTGTACATGTTACACATAATAAATCAAGTCTTCCCAGTCCAGGCACATTGCATACCTGAGGTTTAATCTTCCACTTAAAGGGGAAATAATTTTACTTATCTTAGGGTAAACTTCAGCAAAGCAAAGTATTTAAGACAAATGCCACAGTTGGCCTATTAAGGAACCACAACAACGGAAACAAATGGACACTTTGTGAGCCAACATACAACTGCAGACCAATTTCTGCTCTCTAAACATAGCCACAGCAGCTAACTGGTGCCAAAAGACTCTCACAGCATGTGACTGGCATGCTAAGTTTTTGTTCTCTTTCTCTTTGCACTAATTGTGCGCACGCTGGTTTAGCAGGCAAAGCTATACTCAGGCCAATTTGTTGGACAACAGAAACACATAAATGACATCTGTGGAACACTCTGTCCAAATCCTACGCCGCACCCTCTTTTTGTAACCGTATCTCTCTTTCTATTATCAAACGGTGGCTTATTAACTTGTGTATAACGAGTTTAAATTGAATTAAATTCCGCATTCACTACCTGAAAAACTCTCTCTCAGTATTTCAGTCTATATATTCGCGAATTCCATACGTGCAATATCAGCTAATGTAAAGAGGACATAAACGACTATTGTTGGCTTTGATTGTTGCCATGGCAACTCATCGGCCCACGTTTTCATCCACATTCAAAGAGGGATTGGAGTCAATCTACCTCTATCCATCCCATTGCATCTTTTCAGCAATCAGCAAATCCATGCCACCACTCTGAATCAGATCAAGCATCTCACTTTGGCCCTGGTTCACACATTCATTACACACAGTCCACGCAACTAACCTCCATTTTATTACACTCATTCAATCCACGCCACCTTCAACATCTCCCCTAGACACGCGCGCACACACACACACACACACACTGCTCCCAATTAAGTTTGCAGGGTTTGGAGGCTAACCTATCCACCGCTGAATGTGCTTCTCTCCGCAATGCAGTGTGAAGGTTAAACACAAGCAAAGGGTTGGAGAACAACTGGCAGTCTCCCTTAAGCTGCCAGAGTGGCCACAGTGGTTTAAGCCTCAGCACAGTTAATGATAACATTTCCTCGCCATCTCAGCAGGTCTCAGTTATTGCTCACACGGCCATCGAGAGGCTAAGTGTGGCGCGCGATGACATTTTTAAGATACAAACAGAGACAAGGAACAGCCTATTAGCGCTTTAATTCTGTAAATAAAGATGGCTTTAGATGTTCAAAGTGTGTTGTAAGCGCAATAGAAAGTCAATAACATTTCTATTAATGGAAATTAGATTTAGCCATGCCATTAACTGCATTACATACATAAATTGCATGGAGATTTACTACAGAAATACATGCATGGAAAGTAAACAACAGCACTCTTAAGCTCAATTACTTCAGGTAGAACTTAATGGAACGTGAAAACAACACACACACTCGCACCACGAGAAAGAAACAGAGAGAAAAGAAAGACAAAGATACACGGAGACCAATAAAAAATGCAGGAAGCTGGTTTAGTAGTGGCTGCGGTGTCACTGGGGAATTCACACAATTGTTGACTTCCATGTAGAGAGAGACAATGAGTTCAGCTACATTGACTTCTACAGAGGCAGTGGAGCACAGTAATTATAACTCAGACGGAGGAGGGGCCACCACCACCAACCCTCACAAAGTGGAAGCGTGGAAACGCACAGAAACACACGCGTACACGTGCGCAGACAGACACATGCATTAACTACATTTAACTAATCCGCATAGACAAACAAGGAAGACGGGACAGGAGAGGATTCTCCTCCATCCTATGCCGCGGACGAGTCAAAGCGGTCGCATTTTCAAGTGATCGAGGCAGATAAACCATATCAGAGGGGTAGTAATGTGCTACAGAATAGACTGAGTATGGAAAAAAATGAGGGATGAGAATCCCCAAACAATCTAATCTGTCCTTGAGTGCCCTCCTACTGCAGCATTGTTCTGTCAGAGGCAGATAAGTTGGGAGGCGCTGCAGAGAGTGAACAGAGAGGAGAGAAAAGAGAAAATCAATGATAAGAGTCTCCAGTTGCCACAGTAAAGGAGTAAGACAAGGTGGGAGAAAGAAGTTGGGCAGACTAAAGACAATGGCGAGAGTGGGGAGAAAGGTGTATTATTGAACGATCGATCGCATTGATCCCGATGTGGGTTTGAGCATTGTTTCAGCTTTGCAACAAACCGAAACAATCCACAACATCGTGCACTGTCAATACACACATCCCTGATGATGTATGCTGGTACTTTCCTGAATGTTTGAAAGCACACCTCAATTCTGACAAGATTCCTCTTCGGCCAAGGCAACAGAGAGAAAAACGAATCAAGTCCGATATAAGCAAATCTCTTTTTCCTCACATGGTGTACACAGGTGGATCATGTCTTCCACCTTAGGCCGTCCATTCCTGGTCCTGTTTAAGACATTTACTAGTATCGTGAGTGGCAGGACTGACAGACTTCCATTATTTTGAAAAGTTTCAGAGTCATCCCTTACACTTACCTTTGAGTAGCGCCATCTAAATGAAAGTTCAATATTTGGAAAGTCTCACAAGGTTGCTGGAGGGTTGAGCCTGGATGGTTTATGTGTTCGTTTCCCCGATAAATCTGACAGCAAGCGGATAAAGATTGTTTCCACGTTACTCTTCTGAATTTCCTGAGTGTAGTGAATCTCCTACCGTGTTGGGGTTTGAATAGGAAAGCGTGTTTGTAGATGTTCACAGTCTGTAAAATTGCATAAACTCAGTGGCCACTTTATTACACACACCTGCACAATCCAAAAATCACACTGTTGCTATAAATTTTACCTTTGTAAGGTTGAGAATGTTCTGTTGTTCAGCAAGGTGTACTGATAACGGGTGCTTATTGCGGCCAAATTTTTTGATGCTACATCATCCGTTACATTACAACTTTTGTCTTCATCCATGTGTTTATTTAGTGCGAGGTTCAATTTAAGGCACTTTATCTGATCAAAACAATAATCAATTACTACATTTTTTGGCTTTGTTTGATTAGATTGAGCTTGACAACACCAACAACACAGAATCTGTGAAAAATTTAAATGGAATTTAGAGAAACGGGTTTGATGACCGATTAAGCGAAAGGGGTTTGCTCTGTTACCGTCTAAACTGTGATGAAAATAGAGAAAAGCCGTCTGTACAAAAGAGGACAATCACTCATCGATTCACTGCATCAATAATGCTAATTGCCATCCATTCCTTTGCTTTAGCCAGCGGAAAGCCTCTCACAAAGAGCCCACAATCTTTCCATTCAGGTCCTTGTGGTCTGACAAGACTCAATCAGTATCTACTTGTTTTCGGGGTACCGTCAATGGGTATGTCTGCTGGTTATCATATCGTCCTTTCAGCAAAACATGTGAGTGATAGGTGCTCTGAAACGTAAACGTGAATCCTTCCTGAACCGGAAAGGAGCAGAGCTGTCAAATTCAAAACATCACTGGGTACTTGATGTGGTTTGCCAATTTGGGCTGGCTGCGAGCTGACATTCTCCATCAACGGTGGGAGATTTAATGTGGGATCGGCGGTGGCACAGAGGTGAGCGCACCATTCTGCCTCAACCCAGAAGAGGCGAAACGCAACTACTGATCTTGGATGAGCGCAGACGACTTTAAATGACACAGTGCCTTCTCGTTGATCACGGATTTGCTCATTTCTATCAAATATCTTGTCTAATCTAATATCTAACTATCCATCTGTCCCTCCGTCTATCAGATAGAAGACACACTGCACTACATATCCTGTTAAGCGGAAGGAGTTTCTTTGTTTCTTGGCATAGATTAGTGCTTCAGCTGTGAGGAGAAGACAGCCCAATTTGTCAAGAGAGCGCATGCAGCTAATCACATCAAAGGAAACTGCTACCAAGGCTAATATCAGCCCACGAGCAGGATGCCTCATTCATTAGTCTGCATCTGCAGGACAAATCACTTCTATGCTGACATACAAAGGCAATATAAACACAAACAAGATCATGCCTATAGCCCACCTCGCGGCGGGCTATTGAAATGAGATAAACAATGCTGAAACTATTTGATTTGATGTATTCATTGTGACATCATATTTAACGTCCAAATTGCTTTACGTGCGACTGCTCACACGGACAGTCTCTGTACGGAGCGGTGCTGCAATGCACACTGCAGCAATCGCGTATGCAAATACGTGTGTGCATCAAAGAGAAATGGCTCTTTCAGCGTTGCAGTCCCACTCCTTACCCTCTCCTCTGCTCTTCTGGGCTGGATGTCTGGATCAATTGGATGAAAGATGTTTCCGCCCCTTCTCCATTAGAAAGAGTGGGGATGGGGATGGGGGGGGTCCATGAAGAATATTCTACCCTCTTAGCTATAACAGAACAGAGCCGTGCCCTTCAATGCAGCATCATTTGTCTTTATTTGCTCTGTCCAGCTGGCATCCAATCCAGCTCAGCATTTCTACATGCCGCCCTCTGAGTCGACAAGCCATCCTCCAGACTTGTGATCTCCAGGACCAAACTGTTAGACTTGGAGCCTTTAATGTTTCAGTAATGACGGCGGGACACAACACACATTATGGTTAAAGTTTGTGGCAAAAAGAAGCGGGAAAGTCCTGGGGTCTCATTTAGAGAAGATTGCCTAGTATCCATTACCACAACACTGTGTACCCCGAAAACAGAGATGACCGTACACAACTTTCCCTTAATAAATCCCAACCAGCATGAGAAGTTTTGCACATGGAAAAAAAATAAACATGCATAATGAGGGAGCCCAGCAGCGCAGGATGGCGTCGACTGAACACAACACTTTACGGACACACAAACTGACAGAACTTTTGTGGACACAGACAGTTTGATCAAAGTGCAATAAAACGTGAACGATGATACAATTAAAATCAACCCAAATTAAAGCTAAATTAAATAGGTGGGTCAATTTCTTTTTCTCAGGGAGTCTGCTGTTCTCAGATCCAAGGTGAGGGTGTTCCACAGATAAAGGCCATAAAAACAAAAAACAGCCTCACCAGATTGTTTGTGCAGCAGTTCAGGAACATGTAAATAGTAGGGCAGTAGAAGATCTGAGAGTTCCTGTTGGATCATAAAATAAAAGGCTGATTTACGACGGTGCTCAGGCTTTGTAGATAAGTAAAAGAACTTTAAAGTCTGAAATGGTACAAGTAACCAGTGCAGTGATACGAGCAGAGGGGGAGTGTGATTTTTGTTGCAGTGGTTTGAATTTACTGTAATTTTCGTAAAGACTTTTTAGGGAGACTAGTAAAGGAGTTGCAGTAATCTAAGCCTCTTGTAAAAAAAAGCATGTATCAGCATTTCAGCAATGTTCCAAGTTAAAATGATGTAATTTTGGCAATGTTCTCAAGGTGAAGAGTGATGTTTTTGTGACCTTGTTAAAATGGCTAATAAAATTAAGATCTGAGTCTAAAATTACTCCCAGATCTGTCACAAGTTTAATACGCTGGGACAGGCTAGTAAACTGACAGTAGTCGTTGCCTTTCATCTTCTGAATCTGAGTAGAATTTGTTTTCTGCTTATTTTCTTCCAGGATTTTTCCAGTCCAGGGTCGCTGGGTCGCTGGGTTGCTGGTGAAACAGAGATATGTAACTGTGTATCATCTGCATTGCAGTGATTGTTGACGTGGCGGCTAATTATGTTGTCCTCAGTAGTTTTGTCATGATACAAATATTACTTTGATTTGATATATCGATGGACTTCGATATGATACCTGGCCGCATCTCGATAACGATACTAAAACGATACAACAGTATGAAACTGGAATGGAATGATAGTCCTGACATAACAAAAATAAATTGATTTAGAAGTGGACAACAGAGAATAGACACTTACACCAAGAGTGAGCTATTTTATGAATTCTACATTAATATTATTATTGTAGAAATGAGCTGGGCTGGGAATCTAAGATTTAGCCATCCTAGTCGTGCGCCACACAATGGGGTACTCAGGGGTGCTTGAGTGAAGGGACTGGTAGGAAGTAAACCGTACACTATCAGATGAAATGAGCACAACGTATTCACATGTTCTTTTTCTTTTTTTTATCTAAAATATATTGACATGTTTAAACTTCAAAAGAAATCTAAATAAATAAATTACGATATCTGCCACAGGCGCTGAGCTATATACTGTAGCTATAGAACAAGATTGGAAAAAATATGTAATCTGTTGCAGCTGCTGAGCTCCAGAGCTATGTTTAAAAAATAAGAATTGGTTCACAATGGTGAAAAAGGTTTGAAAACAAAAAAAATACAATCTGATTGGTAGAATATTATTAATTATTATTATTATTATTATTATTATTATTATTATTATTAATAATATCAAATTTAGATTCAGATGCAGTTGATCGATTGGGGATGGACCTGTTATTGGCATAATCATTAATGTCCAGATCAGGCTTCTTCTGCAGAGGTTCAACCATTGCCGTTTTAAAAGCAGAAGGGAGAGTTAGTAATTACAGAGACATGTTTATTATTCTTGTTGTTCTGTAAGAGGGGTACTGGAGGCTGGATTGGTAGGGACAGGGTCTAGTGAACATGTGGACGACTTCATTTTGTTTATCGCGACAACAATTACATTCTGAGTTGGTAGCCTAAAAGACATCATAGGAGGAGGCTCACTGACTGGTAGATCCCTAGCAGTTTATAAATCCATATTTATAATATTGGATGTAATGGTGCCAATTTTTCCTTTTAAAAACGTTAGGTGAGACACGTGTTTTCTTTGGTGGTCTTGGCAGTAGGATAACAAATAAAATCAAGTTGATTTCAGCAGATGTTCTTGCGAGACGCAGCACTGGATGATGTCAAGATCTATTTAGATTAAGGAGAGTTTGTTTTCTCACTCACATACGTGTCTTCTCACTGTAACAGCAGCTGTGTGCGCTGTGCGCTGCACACTGCGTCTCCTCTGTGCTCTGAGGATTCGGAGGCACAGCCAAGAACGGCAGACTTACCCTGATCTCATAGCGTCTTCACACACAATCAGATATATGCAGCCACATGTGGGCATCAAAATAATCCATTTTTACCTTTGATTGTAAATTATTTCTTCAAAACATACACGGATCGGCTGTGGATAGGCGTTATTTCGCGTTCCACTGCAGACATTGTGAGGCCGTCGGTGTGTTTGTCTTGTCATAATGATTCTGCAAGAAGAAGATGAGGTTGAATGACAGTTTGAGAAGAATCACTGTGAGTCAGCAATGATTTTGCTGCCATCATTGTTGCCATGTCGTCCTCTCTCTAATCCCAGGGTTAGCGTAAAAAGTGCCATATGCAGGTTTCTAGCCCCGTTTTGTTCGTATGTGACACCCCTGGTCGTCTAGTACTGGGCTTGAAGTTACTATCTGCTGTGCTTTGCTTTCACTACTTGAAATGATGGTGTATGCAAAAGTAATAATATTCCATACTTAATAAGGTGATCTGTAATGAAGAGAAGAATATGTAAAGCTATATAAAGCCTCTGTGACTGGCAGATCACACGTTACCTGTCACACATCGCATATGGTGACATTACGCTCTGCCTGTGTTCTATAAATTCTTTTCATCATAGATGCATAGCAGCGTTGTTTTTGTTGGGTTGTTGGGATGGGTGATGTGTGACGAAGCAGGATCTTTTATCTCACACCACTGAGTGTCTTTTTTTTTTCGATTTCAATTTCTTCTGTTCATTTCATTCAGAGAAAGAAAAAACAAACTTTCTCAAGTTCAATTTCCACCAAACAGGCGCCCCATTTCACACACACCCACACACCCAGTAACGAGCACACACACACACACACACACACACACACACACAAAGAACACTTTCCCATTTCCAAACACATTTGTTTAAAACACAACGGAAGCTGTCAAATTGGCGTCTCCAAACTTTGTGATTCACCAACCAAACTATGAATAATTTGTGCATAAATTAAGTGAAGGGATAATGAGAAATGTCACGCTTCTGTGATGAAAGGAATTGGAATGTAGAAGTGGCCAATCAAGTCACGGAGATTGAAAATACAATAAACTACCTCACCTAGTGATAAATAAATAAATAAATAATAATAAAAGAACACCGCGAGGGAAAACCTGACTGGAGAGTCAATAAGCTTCCATGGCTTTGGTGTCTGACCAGCTGCAAATGAAGGGTAGGGGCTTCAGTGCAGACCTGGGGGGATCAGTGGGAAAGATAAGATGCCATCCCTCTTTAGTTGTCTCTCCTGACCAGGGGGATTCTGCTTCTCTGTTCCCTCCTAAAGCTTTGAAGGTTTAACGCCTGTGATCTGTCATCGATCTCCACGCCTGCCATGCTGTCTACTGTGTGTGTGTCTGCTCACGAGCGAGACGACGAGATAGCACTGCAGCCAGCTCACAGTGGGACTGGACTGCCGCCTGGAACACACCTATGTAAAACCTGGTCCTGGTTATGATGCAACAGTTACCTTAGCCGACCTCATGCTGTGCCAGTTGTCATTTTGGATGAATTATCGCTGCTAAAGCCACCAAAAGCAATTTGTAAACGCGTAAGAAGTCAACTTTGCCACAACGTAGAAAGCAGAGGTCACTTTATCGTCTGAAGCTATAAATCCAGATGTCAGTGAAGGGTCATCCATGTTAAGAATTCAGCGGTTACGATGTTGGATATGTGACAAGGTGGCGCGCCAGCAGCGATTCTTAAAGCCACGCTGGGAAGATCCCCCCTCAGTTCCATTACCCTCTCTCTGCCTCCCCATCCTTCCTCTCTTGCAGACGTCTTCTAGGGGTGGCACGACAGAATGCACCTCCCCGCAGACCGTCTCCCCTTGCCACCAAGGCAAATCAATTCTTAATAAACCATATGAAGTCTTCCTCTGTGCTACCTTTCATTTCCCTTCCTCAAAGCCGCAGGGCAAATTAGCCAGCCAAGAGGAAGAGCAGGAGCAAGCGGGAGAAGAAAGCGGGAGAAGAAAGCGAGAGTGAAGCAGGGGGTAGTGGGGGAACCAACACTTACAATTAAATTAACAAATCACTGTTCTTAATTAATCTGGGAATTACAAGTAGAAGTGCGGGTTCGGGACGTGACTGACACGGCTAGCGCTCGCTGCATCCGCTTCTGTTGGTGCTGCCGGGGTGGAGAGGAAAGGCAGATGAAAGCTTCGTGAAAACTATCCGCAGAGCCTCCTGAGCTGAAGAACGAGGCCGTTACCTCCTCCCCTCCCTTCTTTGGTTTCCTCTTCCGCCCACTCATATATCCTTGTCACTCCCCTCTCTCTCCCTTTGACTATCTCCCCCTCATCCACTCCCGACCCCTCTCCTCCCTCTCTACTTTCCTCCAGTTCCGAAACCTATGTTTGCTAATGAGGCATGGGATTGACAGCTGGATTACACAGTCACTTTGTAATCCTTTCATTTCTGCATTTAGGATAATCACTCCCTAGGACCAGGGACCCGTCTCTGGAGACAGTCAATGTGTGTGCGCATATATAAATAGACATGCATGCACGTGCATTATGTGAACACTAACTAACCTTTCCTAAAGCCCTTTTTCAAAGGAGTCCAATAAAATATTCATTACCGCTGCTGTATACCAACGGTATGTCAATCATCGTGGACGTCCAGCGTGCTGCACGGTTTATACCTCACTCATTGGAACAGAATGAATACATCTGTCTGCTCAACCATGCCTTAACTTTTACGTTCCCCATTGGTCCACTGTCTGTAGCTCCCCCATCCCGTTGTACTCCAGAGATGAGCACATTCTGTCTTCTCTGCTGATCATGGCTCCACTTCCAGCCCTTTACCACCTCCTCCTCCTCCTCCTCTGCCTCCTCTCCTCCACCCCCATCTCCCTCGTTCCCTTATTTCCCTCGCAGGAGCTTGTTCCCCCAGTGGCCACAGGATTCACTCTGTTTTTGATCATTCTCAGAGTCAGAGCTCGACAACTTATCTGCTTCTCTCCTCTCTCCCAGGGCCAGAGGAGGAAAGCGGGGGCCTTTTATTACCCTCGCTCTTTGCCTCTTTCTCTGATGTGCTGAAAAAAGACAATAGACAGGGGAAGCAAAAAGAAAGGGGTTCTAGTCGGTGTGCCTGTTAAAGCGCGTTGGTCCCAAGGCTTAGGACCAGCCAACATAATTTGACCAATCGGAATACAAGACTTTTTTAAGCTTGGAGACACAGAAATGTCGCTGTGTCAGATATCAGTCAGTGGTATTCACCCTCTGGTACAGCGTTCTATTGAATATTGCAGCAGAGGGATGATTTTTTTGTCAGAAACATTCAAGGCTCATAGCTGAGCGTGGCAACAAATTAATTAAATTTGCAATATAATGTAATAACTAGGTTCTGCTAGTGCTTTGTGAATTATAAATCGGTTTTCTTTAGACAGCACATAACATGAGGAACTACACAGCTTTAGCCACTGCAGGACAAATCCAAAATTCGGCAGAATGGTCTCCACAGTAAATCCAACTATCTGCTTTTTAAGTATTTAAAAACGTTAACTGGTCAAGTGTGTATGTGCAACTTATTATAAATTAATGACCACTGTTGCCACAGCTACAGCAATCTGTCTATGGCAGGTTTTATTTTATTCTTTTAATTTCATAGGCAGTACAGCTTCTCACTTGATTTCTTTTGAACGCTCCCCTCTGTCTCCTACAATCCAAAAAAAAAGACAAAGTACAATCATTTGACCCAGCGTTTGTACAAAGATGCCATGCAAACACATAGCTGTGCACATAATTAACAAGCAAAACAAACAAGTGAGACCAGAGATTAAATTATGTGTTTCAATTCAGAGCTGGTTGTTTCACTTTAATGCCAATACCGTGTGGATGTTAAGAAATATAATTAAATCAATTAAATCTGTACTTAGACAGCAATACAGGCAACAATCTTGTCAGTCAGTTCTGTATCAACAAAGGAATAACTGTGCACTTCCCTTGTCAACCCTGATTGTCCTTATCATGCACCTTGGCAACACACCACCACCATACAAGATCAACTTTTAAGGATTTAGTGATTTAATAAATTGAGACATATATTACATCATATTAAAAAAACAATGCTGTGGACAAAATACCAATGTTTTTATTTTTTTTTTTACTTTTATAAAATAAGGTTGAAGGAATTATATCCACTCTCACTAAGGTAACCAATATACTCAATTGTCTCACAATTTCCTTATAAAACCAAACTCACCATGGAATTCTTGAGGGAACATCCAACCTCAACAAGCGAGCCGCTAGTTAACCCTGCAGCCCAAACAAAGGGCAACACAAAGTAAACGTATGTTTGTATGTGCGTTTTTTAGGTTTACTTTAATCAGACACTCTGCGAAGACCACGGCCCCTTAGCTTGCCCCTTATTAGCGTTTAGCTCGCTGAATGCTCAGGCGCAGACATCATGGGACTCGTCATTATCTTTTGATTAATTAACATTGCTGGCGCTCTTCTGGTCAAGCCCATCTAATCTCTGCCTTCCTCCATCTTTCCCCTGTGATGCCGCATGGCTCCCTTGTTCAGAGGCAACGGCTCTGCTGCATGCTGAACTTAAGAACTTAATGGGGAACATTCACAGGAAGTTCAGGACACAATTAGCGATTACCAGAGAGCCACGTCTTCTGAGGGCTTCCATCCTCTGTTTCATCCTCTCTTAACAAAGACAGGGGATCTTCAATCAAAGGGAATAGCATATGAAGCACTAATGCTCTTGGATTTGTCCTGCCCGCATTCTCAGAGATTGTATTCTTCGAGTGGTTGGTTTGAAAACTCTGAGAAATTGACAGAAGTCTCTTAAATTAACAAAGCTAACCTTACAGCTACTTGAGGGAAAGAAGCAAGTGTTGGGTACTAAAGGTTAAAAGTGAGAATTGCAGGTTGTAGAACACGGCTATAAATTTTAACACAATCGTAAGAGGTTTTCTGACTACTACGGAGTGACTTTAGCATGGAAACAAAACAAAAACGCCGTACAGCTGTGATAGCTGAATCATCATTTGTTGGTTGCTTGCACAATAGCGTAATTTCAATCTGAATCAATTAGGTTGTGATTAGAATGCTGCCACACACACACACACACACACAGGCAGTGAAGTACACGGAATGAGTGGGCAGGAATAGGACACCGCATTGTTTGGGTCCCCGCCAAGACTATATACTGCTGGAGTGGGCGGCCTGGGAGGGGAAATCTGGATCCCATTAGTTTTGGAGTGTCATAATGGCTTTCTGTGTTTCTTTATGTGTGTGTACCAGTAAATAGCATCGTATACAGTATGAATCTGTGTGTCCTAGCTGCTTGAGCGGGGGCAAAAAGGTTACCTGAAGCTTCATTCCTTACCATGTGTTTCTGTCCTTGACAGTAGCCTCGCTGAAAGACGTGGTCAGTGAGACACCGGAGCAATGAGAAAACAACCTTGTAGACTTATTGTTAACCTGCTGGTGTCTGCCACATTCCAACAAAAGAGCCATCCAAGAAGTGTTGTGCATTGCACCTCATAACAAGACACCGAAGACGTTAGGGACTTCTAAGTCTTCACCTGACACCGCATCCCAAAATGTGTGTGTGTGTGTGTATGTGTGTTTCAGAGCGAGAGAGAGAGAGAGGGAGAGGGAGAGGTGGTAGTGTCCTCTTGTCGTCTTCCAGGCTTCATAGCCCCAACAGGCCATCTGTGCATTAAATAGCCAGAGAGCAGCAAAGTATTTAATGCCTTCAAAAGGGCCGTAACCTTGGTCCTAGGAGCCCAAAAAGCCCATCATACCAAGGCAGGAGGTCTCTTAATGTACCAAGCAGATGACAAGGATACAGCGTTCACACACCACTGAGTAACTCAATCTGTAGGAAGTCTCCCCTTATTTTCATCCACTCTCCTTTTCCCCTCCCTTCCCGTCTCCTTCGTCTGTTCTCGCAAAACAAGGGGAGATGTCAAAAATCTCATTAAAAAATAATGGCCTCCACCTGCTTGCTTTCTTCTTCCCTCGTCCTCTCCGGTATGCTTCTCTGTGACCGGGTTGGAATAACCTGGACGATGCCCGCTATCTACAGAGCATTGGATAAATACCACAGTGCAGAAACACGCGCACGCACACACACATACACAAACGCAAACATAGGCACATAACTGTTTCACAACGTGGGCTCCAACGCCTAACAGCATTAATCAAAAGGAACTCCTGCAGGTGTGACCCTCCCCCCTCTGGGTTATCTCATAAAGCACTCATGTATAGACCTCGACAGAGAATGAAACGCTCGGCCATGTGGGTAAATCATCTATACGAGGCTCTCCGGAAAATCCTCACGCTATTCTTTTAAACTATTGAGCACATACATCAGGGCTGAGGTTTCACGTTCACTAAATATATGTCAACTGGCTATTTGTAACAGCTCCCTGAGGTCAGATTAGCCTCTGGCCTGAGGAGGATAAACCAGCACCTCAGCATGTCTGTAGCGTCTTCACGAGACATCCAGCAAATGTCAGTCCCATGCACTTCTGATATTAATAACCATGGAAAACCAATGTGACTGTGGCTGTCTCCATGACTGAAGATCCACACCAAAATTACCCATAAACCATGTAATGGTCCAAACAGATGGCAAAGAGAGAAAATTGATCTGTGTTGTTATTTTGCATTATAACAGAAATTAGATGGTTGTACGGAAGAGAAATGCGGAGACTAAACATGAATGATTAAGGAGAACGGCGATGGAGAATTTGGGAGAGACACGACTTTGCAAGAGATTATAATGAAGTAAGATACCATGATCCAAAACTAATAAAGACAGAGAGAAAACAATGAGGGTGATTTAGGCAGGAACAGAAGGGAACAAAGCAGGCTATATTCCAACAATGTCTAATCTCCATGAGGAGGCCTGTCTGCTATCGACCCAGATAACACTGCAGGCTGTGTATCATGAGAATAGGGGCAAAAGGTAAACAGGAAATCAAAACAATCTAATTCTGTTTGAGGGTGCAGGGGAAAGAGAAAATTGATGTATTGTCCATCCCTGCGGAGCTTGTGAAAAGAAATGGCATCTTTTATTCAAGCTCCCATGAGTCACTCCTTCACAGAGGACTTCTGACCCCCGAATCAGCAGCGGCGACTTCCTGAGTGTGCTTCAGGTCCATTTGTGACCGAAAGACAAAGTTACATTTGCGTTCATTACTGGCGTATTATGAAGACCCCAGGCTAGGGATTATTGGGATGGCGGAGTCGTATGTGCAAGCTAGACTAGACCGGACTTTAACTCGGAATTCATGACTTCCTGCAAGTCATATTCTGGTGATTTGAAGGAGAAAAACACACAGACAAATCAAAGGGAGGCAAGTGAAACTCATCATACAGCGCCTCCTGGATGTATGCAGCTACAGATTTGGGAAGTCTTATCCCAGGGCAAACTGCAGCTCAGCCCAATTTGTTTCATTCAGCTTTCTCAGCCGTTGCTCCTGCTTTCAGAATGAGTGAGTATTTTAACCTGGGGGTAGGTAATGCACAGCTAGAATATTCTACAAATGTGATGGAAACAAGGAAATGGTGGAGGTCAGAAAGGGTAGGCACAGATTTAAATGAGATCAAATGCACTGTGGGAAAAAAAAGAGAAAGCTCGCAATGGTTCAAATAATACAATTTCTCAGCCGGGAAGGTTAGTTAAGGGATTCATGGTGATGAGTTAATCTTTTTAAAACGGATGGGCAGAGCCAGTTGTCAAAGAGGAGACACTGTAGGTTTCATTGAGAAACCTACATTCACGGGAGGCACGTAGACGCAATTTAATTAATCTAATCTGTTTTTCAATCCCCCACTCCCTCCCTATCTCCCTCCCTCACTCAATCCCCCACTCGCTAACTCACCCACTAATACAGACACAAGGGAGGCAAAGTCAACCACACTGAAACACGCAGAAAGTGAAGACTACCCACAACCACAACCAAAACAAAGTCCAAGGTCAGCAGAATGCGCTCGCCATGCCGAAACAGCCATTCCCCCAGGGGAAAAAAAATGAGCCGAGGGCTGCAGGGAGACACGGGATGAGGTTACGCTGGTCTGTGCGAGTCTGGCACAGGACCAGCTCATACTTTTTTTATCCTACAGATAATTGATCCAAACATCAAATCTTCACATTAGTTTAAAAATAGCTAAACTTACCTAAGGAGGTGAGAGAGACGCGAGTGTGTCTTGTGTGTGTGTGTGTGTGTGATCTGGTAAGTAACATTAAGCAGGCCTGGCAGGGCTCTAACCGTAATGGTGCCCTGAGTGTGCAAGTGGTAAAGAAGCTGTCACAGCTTTAATAGAAACCAGGCTTAGACAACAGCCAGCGTCTTCAGCTCTGAATGGAAGAACATAATGTATAAATACAAGAATATGATGAATAAATACACACACACGGCCCTGAAGCCCATAAACACACCTCTCACACTCCTTATATTTATTACTCTAAAGGCTCTAAACCAAGATTTGGGAATTTGAAACAATTATACCTCACGGATCAAAACCAATGAATCCTTTCACAGAGCTGGGATGACGTTTGTACAATTTATCAATACAAAAACTGGTCTCAATTGGCCAGAAGACCCCACATTTTGTGTAAAAGAAGTATGACTGGAGGATTAATCAATGTTATTGGACGTAAGGATGATTTATGAATACAACAAAGAACCAAAAGAAATGTGCCAAAAGCAAATAAAAATCAATTTCTTTCTGCAAAAACTTAAAGCAACAACCAAATCGCGTGACATTATCCAATTTAATATAGTGCATTTTCCTAATATGCCTATAAAAGAATTGTGCCATTATGAAAATTGCCAAGATTATTCTTTGGCTTTGTTGTCTGTGTTGGCTTTGTCATTGTATTTTTTTTCTCTCCAATGTCTACAGTGGCCTTTTATATTTTAGGAAGTTTGCTGGTACTTCACAATGTCTTCAAATAATAAAAGTGAAGTGCAACACTCCTCCCGCCTCCAACCCCCAACCCCTACCCACGCTTCTCCACTGACCTACCATTGAAACCCAAGCATCCTTCCCATCATGGCCAAAGTCCTAGTTCTGTCCTTCCAATTATTCCCCTTGTGGCTTACATGAACATGTGTGCGCAAAAGTGTGTGTGCGAGTGTGCGTGTGCATGTGTGTGTCATTACTTCTGCCCCATCTGACGGTTCTGGGTTAAACAATGTTATTATTAAAGCCTTTCCAGAGTAGCTTCCTGCCTCCCTCCAGTGACACCCTTACTAACTATAAATCAACTGCCTGAGCTGTGTAAATCACACATGCTGTTCTCTCTCTCTCTCTCTCTCTCTCTCTGTGTGTGTGTGTGTGTGTGAGGGTGAGAGAGAATAAGAGCTAGAGAGAGAGAACTTGTTCCTGCCTGTGCAATGACCCAGCTGTGTACTCTCACATAAAGGTAATATTGCAGCTGCATCACCCAAAAATTGGGCTTAGATATCAACAAGATCCTTTAAAACACACATATGCACATAAATACATATTTTATACATGATAACTATAAGTGCATATACATGTATGTGTGGATTTCATGTGTTGCTGCAGCCACAGCCTAATGAGATTATGGATAAGCAAAGCAGTGACCAAAGGATGCCAGTTTGATTACTGGACCAGCACAGTGAGTGTAGTGATTCAGCAGCACTTGGCCCTGACTCATTATTACTGCTGAGGCGCCCTTGAGCAAGGTTCATGTCCCTCAGCAGCACAGTGGCCAGCGAATTAAACGATGATTGCACTGAGCAGCTTGCAGATGTGAATATGTGTGAGTGCTGTAAAAACACAACATGCGGCATTTTTTTCATGTACACAAAAAAAAAGTGTGAAGCCAACTGTGAAGTGAAGTCACACTCATACATTAATGGTTACTGTTAGGTTTCCTAATACTAAACACCACAATATAATTCAAACCTAGAGAAAATTTCATCCCCCAATCCAGATAAATAATGCTTTCTGGCTCATGTGCGGCAGTGATGGCTTTTTCTGTGATTGTGTCGACACCCCCTGCTGGGCTAATGACTTCACTACCACACAGAGCATCCTCACTACCAGCACACAGAGAGCCATGTCCCGCATAAAGCTCCACTCCGAGCCAAGCAATAACACTCGGAACGTAATGAAACACTCAAATAAAGCCCAGCCAGTGAACTGGGCTGATATCAGTCTGGCAAAGGACAAACATAAATACTGACACTAGACAGAAAACAATATCACGTATAATATAATGCAGCGTATTGTTCTGTATATCCCTGGTCTAAAGCATCTGTTCCGTGCATGTATGTGTGTGTGTGTGTGTGTGTGTGTGTCAGTCTAGACAGCTGTATCCCCACCAGGTCTCTCCCAACTAAGGAGAGTGAGAAATATATACGGTGCAGCTGCTGAAGACACAGTCCTCCCACAAAAGAGCTATTGTGGGCCCACAGCGAAACAATACAGCTTAGCTGAGCTATGAGGAAAAAAACCATTGGGATCAATAGAGAATTGCAATTAGCCTACATTGGCAGGAGCAGTGCCAGATTAGACACAGGATGTCGATTCCATTTCCTGCACCATCGGCCCCTCAAACTTAGTTGACTCACAGTGTAATTGGAGCAACATGCGTACAAATGGGCAAAATGTTGCAGTGTGAAAAATAAAACCAATACTGCTACTATGATAATAATAATAATAATACCGTGTGAGCACGCACGCATCAAAAGAAATGATTGGATACATCCTAACAATATTACAAATGTTTACGCTCATTCTGTTGACTATTTTACTGCTCCGTCGTGCAACAGACTGAAAGCTGCCGGGGTCGTTGGCGTAAATTCACTGTTGCAGCTGTTCACACACATACATCAGTGGAACTGAATTGAATCTCATCGCCTGTGTCACCACAATTTCCTAAATGTGCTCCTTCAATAATATGAAGATTATAAAGCCAGTTATACAGCAGAGTGAGGAGCTAATGCACTCACCCTTTGAACCTCGCTGACAAAACAGGAGAGAAGCAACGCTCCAATTCAAGGTCTTACCTTTCAGAATGCCCTGACCTTGCAGTACATCCCTTGAAATCAGCACAGAGTAGAAGCTTTGAGAGAAGCCTGGTCGGCAGGGATCTGTGGACACTCGCACCCCATTATTCCTCTGGAAGGATGAGAATTTATTGTTAGACATCAGTAAACATGGATTCCATTGATTTCTTGCTTTTCTTTGGCCACAAGCCTCCAAGAAAAGGAGCGTATAGTAGAAGGGCTGCATGAAATATATTCAACAAGTTTATCAATGATATGCATCGACAGCGGATAGGTACACCACCTGCAGATTATATACACACACACACACACACACAAAGACACACGCACACTATACTGGCTGTAATCACATGTACAAGGGGATAGAGCTCTGCAGTGAAACTGGAAAACTAAAACAAAAGGATGAGTGAAACGCAAAATGATGGTACTCAGGGGAAGAAAGTCTCTCACACACACACACACACTCATAAACATTACAGGAAAAGTGCACAAGAGCTGCAGAAATCTAGACTCCTGACCAAACGAGGAATACATATACATACATACATATTATTTTTATCATTTTACACATACCTACATGTACCTATATATATATATATATAGACACACACATATATATACACACACATATGTATATATATATATATACTGTACATACGGTCATATATATGTGTGTGTGTGTGCGTATGTAAAACTTTGTAGCCAGGATTCAACGTTGGGTTCACATTGCGTGACCACTCCGGTGCGTGCACGGCTGGCTGAGTGTGTGTGGAGTGAATGGAGTGGACAATAAGGAGGCACCGGGTCCTCGTCGCTCCGT
>OMNV01007594.1:79622-102541 GCA_900303265.1 Brotula barbata
GGAGCCAAGAGAGCGGCCCCGCAGGCTACGGTGGGATTCTACCGGTGTGGAAAGCCAGGCCACATTGCACGCTACTGCCCAGCACCAGCTCCAAGAGGCCCAGCTCCTCAACCATCATTACAACTGGAACAAGGTGGCACAATGGGAGAACTGCCATCCGCGACAACTTCTCCCTCCCTCGCCAAGTCTTATCTAGGAGAAAGACCCCTCAGAGCGACTATTGCCAATCACATACGAGATCCCTGCATCATGGGGCTGGACCTGCTGGTCAAGTGGAGGGCTGTGGTGGATGTACCTGGAACTAAACCTTACCTGGGTCCTGAGCCCATAGTGCTCCAAACTGCTGGCCGCCTTCACGCCAACACAGACGCATTGTCTCGATGTTCCTGTAAAAATGTGATGAATCATCCGAACAACAATATCCCACAATATTACAATTCGGCCTATTTAAGCAAAATAAACAACAACGGCCACCAGCCAGAGTCCATACAACCCTAACTAATGTGTTGTCACAAGTTGGACTGCCAAAACAAGGAAAATAACAGCTTAAATCCCCGAAGAGCTATGTTAGCATTAGCGATGGTCACGGCAGTTACCCAACGCCATAGTTCCCTCAAAAACAGTGTGACGAAGATGTGCACCACAGGGGATTTAGTGATGGCTACACGCAACAGTGGCTAAAAAACAATAAGTAGTTATACAACATATGTACAACATACAACATAACATATATAACCTGTACGCTGCACCACAAAAACATTGATTTAACATCACTAGCTAGTGGCCTGGTGCCTGACGTGAGCACGGCTAACGTGAATGGTTGCAACAGATTTCTACCTGAAAGAAAATCACGAAACATGCTAAAATCATGCATAGGGTAGTGGTACACTCGCATGACCAAAATGAGTAATACAGCAAGAAACACTGAGCGTAACTGAAAAACTTTTTTTTTTTGCTTGCCTTTCAGAAGTAAAACACGGACAAAAAAAGTTTTCAGCTGCAACCTTGTGGCCGAAATGATTAATACAGCAAGAAACACACAGAAAAATTAGCATAACTGAAAAACTTTTTTTTGCTGGCATCTCCAGGCTCCGTATTAACTAGATACTGGAAAAATAATCATTACTTTGACCTTACTTAAGTCCAAACAGGTTTTTTTAAACGCCCAGCAACTACACTATGTGTCGAGTTTCTTAGGTTTAAATCCGTTAGAGTTTTGCGATAGATTGAGTTGTTTAAATAAACGTGAAGTTCAAACGGAACACTACTGTAAGAGCTTAATTGATTTGAATGATGTTTCAGTTCTGTCCAACTTGTTTGAGGGGGTTGTTTCCGATCTCATTTTTATGACTACGTTGATTGTGTGAGATTTGGTCGTGTTTTCTCAAAAATTACATCTCTTCGTTGTCAAAAAAATGTCCTGCACGCTGTTATTTCAAGGATAGATAGATACTTTATTAATACTGAAGGAAATTAAAGTCATTCAGTAGCTAATAACAACAAAACACCAACAATAACAAAAACAATGATAAAGGAAGCATAGAATATATAGAACAATAAAACAACACAATATGATACAAAATATAACCAACCAATATAACAATATAATATAATGTACATACAGTATGTATACCCCAGTCTCCTCAGGAAATAGAGCCGTCCCTGGCCCTTCTCCTGTAGAGTGTCCATGATAGCTGTCCAGCCCAGTCTCTCATCCAGCTGCAGTCCCAGGTATTTGTATGTCCTGACCCGCTCCACCTCCACCCTTTCAATGTCCACCGGTTGTAGATGGTGTTTAGTCCTCCTAAAGTCAAGACCATCTCTTTGGTTTTGGAGGTATTCAGCAGCAGATGGTTCACTTAAATCCACCTCGCAAAATCCTGCACCAGGTTCCTGTACTTCCCCTCCTGTCCGTCTCTAACACAGCCCACAATCGCCGTGTCATCTGAGTATTTCTACACAAGGCAGAGCTCAGAGTTGTACTGGAAGTCAGAGGTGTACAGGGTGAACAGTGCAGGGGAGAGCACCGTCCCCTGAGGAGCTCCCACACAGCTGACCACAGCCTCAGATGTCTAGCCTCCTAGTCTGACATACTGCGGTCTTCCCGCCTAGGCACCAGGTGTGTGTCCACCCTCATCTCTGTCAGCTTCTCTCTCAGTAAGGGGGGTTGGATGGTATTAAAGGCACTGGAAAAATCAAAGTCCGAAAGAAACTTGCAAACACATGACTGAAACTAACGGACATGGACGCACGTCATGACAAACGTCTCACTATTCAGCAACAGAATGGGCTTTGGACGGTTGAAACAAGATCATTTGCCATTACAACCGCACGGAGGACTCTTGACAGTCCGGCTTATTTAATGTGTCAGCCCACTGTCAGCCCATCTTTTATATGCGTTATCAAACATTTAAGTTCAAGCTTATCTTTAAATCAAGTTCGAAAAGATCCATCACAAGTGATTGGTAACAGAAGATATTGTCCATATTTAAAGATTTGTGGAGTGTTGGAGAGGATTATAAGTTTGTTCATTGACACTGAGATGAACAGAAATACTTTCACGTTCAATATTTGAGCACAGATATTAGCCCAAAAAATACTTACGTAAAAAGATACTAATGTCAGCAGCTGAATGACTTTTACTCAAGAATCTGATGGTTGTGTTTTACTTGTAATTATATCGTTTTCAAATGAGATATCTATACTTTTACTCAAGTACAGCTTTGAAGTACTTTATCCACTACTGGATAAATGAAAAGGTGTGTTAACCATAAAAAGAGAGGTCTTTATATTCAAACTCTCCTGATTTCTAGGAATGAGATATTTATGACCTGTGGCTGAATGCACAAACACACCCAGTCAGAATTATGGTAAATGTCTGATGGATTATGCAAACTATGTCTATGCATGCATGTGTGTTTTTGTAATATTTGTAATAAAAGTAAAGATAAATCACAGATGAATAAAAATATAAATGCAGTAACTGAAACCAACTTTTTTGGAATAAGTGAAATAAAGCCATTGTTGTGCATTTTTCACAAATAATGTACCATTAGCAGAAATCTGTTGAATGCATTCACAAATATGATCCATTTTTAAAAAATCATGATCACTTCCGATGTTATTCATTTACTCTGTACTGACTGGGATTTGATCGCTTCTGTGGAAATCATGAAACGTTCAACACATTGGATCATCTTCCTCTTTCTCGTGCCGATGTCTCAGATTGGTCCATTCAGTGGTTCATTAAAAGTCTGAAAATCCATTGTGGCCTGAAATGGAGCCAGGGCAGGAGAAAAAACTCTGTCAAAGTATTTGTGTATTCGCGTAGTTCGTTCAGACTGCTCTCTGTGGCAGGCTGCATGTTTGAATTGTGTTTTCTGTCTACATAACATTTTGCCCTGAAGTAGAAAACCTTTATGTCTTTTCCGGGCTTTTTGAGTTATTAATGACCTTTATATTCGGCTGCGTCTGATTGGCAGCTCGCACTCAGAATCTGCTTAGTGAGCCAGTGGGCTCTAATCCTATCAAAAAGCGTATGACTCTGCATTAGTGGGTGGCTGCTCAGCCAATTTTCTCTCTGTGGCATGCAGGCTCTCTCATCTCAGTTGCTTGGTTCCAACCATGAACTCCAATGCTATGATCCCCAGCTTGATTTTATATACGTATAAATACATATATACGTATATATATACCATAATATATATATATTAATATATAATAATATAATACGTAATATATACGTATATATGAATAGGTGTGTGGCTCTGTGTGTGTGTGTGTGTGTGAGAGAAGAGAAGCGTTAATGAAAAAAAACGCAAAAATGGTTTGCAAAAATGGTCTGTTATGCTGAGTTTTTATTGTATTGTTTAGGAGCATTACAGCTATTGTTCAAATGAAAGTCGGGTTAGTGGAGCAAAACCTGGAAACCTGACTGGTGCAAACAGTGTCAGATTGTTAAGGATTATCCTTATTTATTGATGATAAAAATAAATAAATGTGCAAACCTTCGGTATAAGGTTCACATGGTGCCAATGTTTGGATTGTCAGACGTGCAAATGTAGCAGCTTTTCCACTCATTCTTATCACAAACTGAATTTGGAAACATGCTGAAAGTCATTCCGTGAATTCAGTGTCTGCTACTTTTGTCCAATATCGGAATGATTTACTACCTGGAACATCAGACACTGTGAACAATAAACAAAGCTATTCTGTGCAATATTACTTACTGCTGTACTTACTCTATTTTACTTATTATTTCAAAATGATGTGATTATCATATGCTATATCATTTCTTTTAATGTACAATATTATGTTTAGTATTATATATTATAATCATTCTCAAGTTATTATGATGTATTATGAACAGTATCATGTTTAATATCATGCAAAATTACACTAACTATCATGTACAATAATACTTTTTCAGTACTACTACTCTACTTCATTAGGAATATACAGACAGACTTCAGTCCAAAAGCAACATAAGGGAACCATAGCTCTGTGAGGAGCTATGCCCATATTAGGAAATGTAGAGTTTCTTTGTTCCATGTTTGATAATTCGTATAAAAGGGCTGAAAGTAAAAAGTGGGCTGAAAACAATTAGTCAACTGTTTGATGAGAATATATTTAAATCTTTTTCACAACTGCCTTACCCCCGAGTAACGTATTTTAATATCTATAAATTAGACAATATGTCACAAAAACTACAGACTGGGACAATTAAGAGAGAACCAACTAATCTACAAACCAATTTCATACATATGATTGAACATTCTCATCAATAAAAAAGCAAAGCAAATATCCCATATTTACTAAAAGCTAGTGCGAGACATCTCAGATAACATTCATTCAGATGATGCCTGGGAGGACATTTGCTCTGATGTTACATGGGGGTTTGGAGGCAACTTTGGAAAGAATTTGATTGGATGGTGAAAATGAGGTTCTTTAGGCCCCCGCTAACAACGTTTTAAAAACAACTCTAAACTCTAAATAAATGTTGGAGAAACTGTGCCATGGTCAGTGGCTATACTCAGACAGCCTGAAAATACAGACATTATGGAAAAATGTCAAAGAGGAAATGGAGCAAATTCTGGAAAAGAACATTCCTGTGGAACCGCTCTTGCTCTTGTTGGAACCTATTTGAACTATCTGAAGATCTATTGACCACTGACCAGCGCTTTATACTGCTTATTCTGCTGACGATTGCATGAAAAATAATAACTTTGAATTGGATGAAGTCTAAGCCTCCCATGATTGTTCAATGGTTACAAAAAGGCAAAAGAGATGGACATTCGTTATTATATATCTTAGTTAGGAACCTCATATTTTATAAATTTCATTTAGTAATAAAATAAGAATTGGTGTGTATACATGTATATGAAGTATATATACTGTATATACAGTATATACACTACATATACTGTACATATAGTATATAGGTTTGTATTTATCTACGTGTCTGTTTGTGTGTATGTATATGTGTGTTTATGTATGCATATACAGTATGTACTCTGTGTATATGAATGAATAGAAGTATGTGTGTGAATGTATGAAGCTATGTGTCTGCATGTGTACATACTTTATATGTTTGTGTGTGTGTGTGTGTGTGTGTGTGTGTGTGTGTGTGTGTAGATAGATATATGTGCACTCTCTACCAAATATGGAGGCCAGAGCAACACTCCAACTTGTCCAAAGAGGTCATTTCCTGTTTTTAACAATATTTTGAAAGGAATTACAATGTAAAGCATGACATGAAACTAAAGAACTCCCTGAAACTGTGTTTAGGAACGGGCCTCTGTTTCTCTCTCATTCCACATTTTATATTTTGTGACTTCTCAAGTTGCTCTATTCAAAATTCATGAGGTTCAAACTCCCTCTTTCTCTAAGTTTTTGTGATTTTTATGTACATCTGATTGCTTTTGCTCTCATTTTGTGCTGTTTCTGCTATGCACTCTTCAAGCCTGAAACCAATAAGAAACCTGTTTTCAAAATTCACAGACTTCCAATCTTACAGTGACGCAATTATTGCACACACAGAGACACTTTTAAGAACCGTGGCTGAATATATTCATCGTTATGGCGGCTAAATGTGACTTTAACTATTAACTGTTTAGTTAAAGGGAGATAATGATGAAACTTGCATTTCACCCAGTATAACAATGAAACAGCAAGCTGATGGACATGTCCCTAAAAACACTCTGAAGAACTATCTTTTGTCTTTTGCTGCTGAAAATAATGACAGTAATTTACATGAAAATTTCTCTGAAAATAGTGGGCATGTGTTTTGGTGAGGAAATGTTTGCGCATTGTAACAGAAAAATATATTTTGGGTTTAAATTGGATGGTAATGGAGTCCTCAGTGAACGAACTCAGCTGAACAAAAATATAGATTTCACACACACACTCACACACATCATCATCGTCATCATCATCATCATCACGGATCTCCTTAGCCCATTTTAAGACAGTGTCTGGCCAACACAAACACGAGAGGAGACAGCACTTATCCAAATCTGTCAGGAGGAGGAAAACTGGAGGATTTGGGCTCTTACTTCCTTAAAAACAGCAACTATCTGCCAAACTCCTATGGAGGTTTTCCACTGAACCCTGCACAGTGTAGTTCATTATGTCACCTCATATTATTCAAAATACTCAAGTAAACTCAAGTCCCGGGAGGTGGTAAACATCCAGACAGCCTGGGTCTAATGGCAGTAAAAGGAAGCGAGGAAGACAGGAAGCGTCGCTGGAAGTCTTCTGTAAGCATATTCTGAGGGCCCCAGTCATCATGCTCTCTGATAATGACGCTTTCATTAGCCATTGAGATGCCAGACATGTCCGATACACTAAAACCGGTGGGGATCTCAGAGTCTCTCCTCTCTCCCTCTCTGCCTTTCTCCCTCTCAGTGACCGGTTGGTTTGCAATTTGGTTTTCACCCTCTATAGTCCTGCCTCCACTTCACTCTGAGGCCATTAATGCAAATTACAGTGAGGAAAGAAAGCGAGCAAAAGTGCAGAGGGTAAAAAGTAAACCCACTGAGTGCTGGACCGATCTTTACTTAAAAAAACAGTTAAATTATTCAGTCTTTATGTGCCACCAGGGCCGTTTCCTCATAGTTTGAACACTCACTCCAGCCACACACATTAACTTGTCAGTGGAGTTGGAGAAGATGGTGCGAAGAGAATACATGTTTTTTTTGGAAAATTGGAGTCTTATGGAGCAGAAGGATATGATACAATCCATTCCTTCTGGCTTATGTGGCCATTGGGGTTTCCTCCTCCTGGCCCTGGTGTCCTGTGGCAATGACACCAGGAGGCTCGGAGCTGCGCCGTTGACAATGAATTCAGAGACGCGTTGACAGATCCGGAAGAACGACTCAGAGATCAGGGTGTTTCTAGGCTAGGAGCAATGACAAGTATATTGTTTGATTTCCCAACTTTGATGGAGATGCTGTGGAAGGAAAACACAGCTGAATAATCACAAAGCAGTGGCGTGACCTTCAGACATCAAAAATCCAGCTGAAAGATGGTCCACTAAACATTTTTGGCCCTGTGGCCTCTGAAATCCTATGGACCGATGTAGTTGGTTATGGCATTGTGCCTTTCCAATTAATTCCTCTCTTAAATAAATTTTCTCCTTTTCTCGAGACATACTGTATATGTGACAATTAAATCAATATTTTTTTTATATTACCTTTAAACTTTGAAAATCCTGCATCACAATGATGGGATCTGACCTAGAATAATGAATGTATTATCTTTTGCAGTTGCTTCAGCTTTAATGTGCAGCCATCAATCACATTTATACCCTACGAGGACCTGGACTGCCAGGATGGAGGAGTCCACCTATTGCCAATAATCTTTCATTCCCTTTGATTAAAAAAAGCTCTATCTTATCCTCTGCTGTTGCCACTGTCTGCTCCCGGCAACCCAAACACGGATTAAATGTTTCAAGTCTCGCAGCCATGATGTATGTGCTCTGGCCTATATGAGTGGACAAATATGTGAGCGGTGTTAAAATGATTTCTAGTTTAGCCGCTATGGGAGGCACTCAGAGGAGATGCCCCTAAGGCTGATGGGACCCTTTGATCAGAGATGGAGGGACACGCCTGTTAGAAAGCAGCAGCAGGACCGCACTCTCACATTTCTCTTTGTATTCCTCCTTTTCTCCATCTCTCCTTCCCCCTACATCTATTTTTCTGTTACCTTCTTTCTCTGTCTCTCTTTCGCTCACACACACACACGCACACACGCACACACACAAACACACAGCGAAGGGTCAGCGAAGCTGTCTTGTTTCCGCCGTGTGCCATCCCAACTCCCCAGGTGGTTACTCAGCCATGCCCACAAGAGGCGGTGGCACTGGACAGATGGCCCACAGTGCTCCCTGACACCAATCATATCCTGAAGATAGTGTGTGGTAACGAGCACCCCCCCCACCCCCACACACACACACACACAAAAGATTTCACAAGCAAACCAACAAGCAAAAAACCTGCAATACCGTATGTATTTTTTGATGAATATATTTAATGGTTAAATCACAAAGCACGTGCACATACAATAAAAAGTAAGTGGTTAGATTACATATCTGTGCTTTTCCTGCTTGGTGCATTGTGGGGATTCGCTGACACTGAGCAACAGTAGTGAGTAAATTATTCCATTCAATTATCTGAGCATTTGCTCAATATAAATACCATCTGGGTGCTTGAAATAGATTAGTTTAAGGCCATGCTAAATTATTAAACTATTCCCAGTGAACAAGTCCCCATTCCCCCTTAAATGAGGCAGACTTATAGGGTTCACACTGAGTCTCTGGTTGCCTGACGCACTGGGCACTTAAATTGTCTGTCTGGAATGCTGTAAAAGGATTCCCAAGAAAACCGGACGGGCCAGCACCTGACTTGCACTCCATATAGAGAAAAAAATCGAATACCCTGACTTCATTCTAAGAGGAAAATATCAATCAGGTTCTAAATAAAAAAAGAGTTATAAAAAAAATAATCCTTTCTTGGTTTTAAGATTTTCCCCAAATAATTGAGCTGTGTATTCGGTTCCATTGCTCCCCTAAAATATTACCCTGTACATTGCCAGTACATTTGACTAAATTGATTGAGTATTTAGTCATTAATATATCAACGTTGCCAAACATGAAAGGAATGGTGGTAAATTATGTAGCCCTAAGAATATAGTAATGCTAAATGGACTGCATTTATATAGCCATCCAAAGCACTGCACAATGCTTGCCTCACATTCAGCCATTCATTCACTCATTCACACACCGACAGCCAAGGTAACCATGCAAGGCCCACTTGCTTGTCGGGAGCAATTCAGGGTTAGGGTCTTACTCAGGGACCTTCGACATGGACGGGCAGGGTTCGAACCAGCAACCTTTCAATCACTAGGTGACCACCTTACCACCTAAGCCACGCCGCCCATATACATATAGTAATATAACAAGCACGTGCTTTTTATCTGGTTACCAAAAAACAGTTCCAATATTTGAAAATCCAACTGAAGAGATCGGCGTGGTTTGATTATTTTTTTTCATTTTTATTTCACTATTTTCAATCATATACGACATTTTACAGCACTCATCTTTACATAATACATTTTACCTCTAAGGCATGAATGGCACGAGTGTTTGCAAAAACAGACTAAATATTCCTCATATTTCTTACTTCAGTTCGAGTGCTTTGGTAAAAGAAAAACACTTTTTTTACCACACAAGAATCAGATGTGGATAAGTGTCTCTTAGATTCAAGAGGTGCATGCAGAGAAGGTATGGAAGGTAACAGGAGAGAAGGCATTTAATCCTCTCGAATCAATTACCAGCAACTCTAAATGTATTCACCATCTTCAACATTCTGTTTGAAAAAAGGAAAAAAAGTCCACAAATCGATACAGACCCCTGATCTCTCTTTTGCCTACATTATAAACACCAATCCAGTGAGTTACACACTACAGAGTTTCCAAGTTTTTAGATCACAGACACGACACTGTTATCTTGCAGGTCTGTGTCTGGAAGTCCTCAGGTGTTGATATTGCTGGTGGTCAATCACAATGACCTCTGTATGCCAGCACAGTTCAAATATTCTGTTGTTTTTATTTGTGCTTTTTATTATTTCTTGGTTATTATTTTATTTTGTGCTTTTTTTCTTGTTTGAGAATAATCAAATCCATCTAAGTACTTATTTATCACTGCATTTCTTTTTCTACCCTGACATACTTGAAGAATAAGTACAGGGCTGGGCTGGAGACAGGAAATGGCTTGAGACTGTCCCTGTCCACCGGTGGACTATATAGAAGAGACCAAAATTTCCAGAATTCTCACTAATAGGTAAGAAAAAGAACTTATCTCAATGTTTTTTGCCCCAGGCCCGGCCGGTAGTTGGGTACTAAGTGTGCATCCTAGAAGATGTTGTTTTCTACCTCACCGTGACCGACTACTGACCTGCCGCTGGCCAAAATGACCTAACCCACTCCAACAGCGATCCACTGGTAACCAACAGACCATATCTTGGTCCCAGAGGGGGACGGTAATAAAGCTCAAATTATACATACATGTCTCCCACACTTGTTTTCTACATTTGAAATCGATAGATAACTCTTTTATTAACCAAACTAATAGCACACACCCTAATATGTCTCGTGATTGTGAGTCATCACAAAAGAAAACAGGACAAAGGACCAAGAGTCCAGTCAAGAATATTTACAATGGACGACATGCTGCCATGTTTGCCATATTATTGATAGTTGGAAGTTGAAAGCTGCATGAATCGCCGTTAATCTGTCACAGCTCATTTATGTTGACTGAAGGGACACTGTAATGCGCGAGTTTGATCTCCACGAAATACAAATCCGTTGAGAAAGAACAAGAGACGATATCCTTTAATACAGACATCAAAGATCTTCAATATAGGATCAAAAGTTTTTCAGTGATTTTATTAATAAATAATTAGGAATGAATGGAATGGGAATATGGAAATTAATTGTAAGTTCAGCTGTCATGTCACTTTGATTTTAGCAATAGCTTTATTCATTGTGCTGGCAAATACACAAGTGATGCATCAAGTTGTGCAACAATATTTGCTGATTTCTAAAATTGTACAGCACTGCTAAATAGATCGTTCATGTTTTTTGAGTGAGAGACTGTGAAGAGGACGCTTTGTGTCAAACGTCGAGTCTTCTCATTAATGTTATCGTCTTCGTTCATTGGTGAGAACATAATTATATATATATATATATTACTATATATTATTTATGTCATAAATAAGCCTGTTTATCTTTTCGAATCCAGTCGTGCCATGGTATTGATGCTTTGCATTTGTAACAGCAAGTGTCCCTGTTGGAGTTCACCAGGATAGTGTAATGTGTCCTATATATGTATAAATACATAAGGATATCATTATTCCAAGGGTGACTCATATTTTATTCATTAGGTTGCCACATATTAAAAATAAGTGAACATGTGTTTGTGCTTTCCTTGATCTGCTACTTAACATGCATTACCTTATTATCAGGGCTTGTACTGCGTAGGAAGACCTTTTCCACTGAAGGTGTCTATTCAGAAGACCTTGCTGACACTAACCACGTGTTAACTGACTTATTCACAAAAAAAGTATGATGGCGTATGAGCTATAGATTTTTAAAAAACAGGGAGCAAAATTCTCTGAGATTATGAAGTCACAACTTTGCGATAAAACAAGTCAATTTTATTTCTATCGCCAAATATCACATACAATGTCTCAAAGGGCTTCACAGGCCCACATAATGACAATGGGGTGAAGCCGCAGCATCCAGCTGAGGAGTGGATTGAATGAAGTCCTGGTAGAAAGAGGAGGACATGTGAGGACCATCTGAGGTGGAGTTCAGTTGGAATGCTGTAGGTCAGGATAGGGGGTCCCAGATGAGAGCAACATATCTGGAAGATAAAGACCCAAACGACACTCACAAGTGTGAGGGGGAACCCCAGAGACAGAAATAGTAAAATGTGTGTGCAGGCAGGAGGAAGACAAACATTATAGGGGAAGTTGAAGGGGGGAATACTGTGTCCCATCAACAATATACTACTGCTGACTGATTTAAGGTGAGTTAAGCCTTTTAAGCCTAGCCTTTATAATCTCAGAGAATTAGGCTCATTTTTTTTTTTACTTTCTGTGGCCCGAATACACGGTCATACAACGTTTTTTTTTTTGTGAAATTTGCCAACCCACTTATCACCATTATACTCTAATTTCCTCTTCAGTTTCACCTTCTCTTCGTTTCTTTGTGTTGTGTTATGCCGGCTTTGGCCTGAGTGTCCTAATATTCAAAGATAATGGATGTGAACAAGGCAAAGAACCCTATGCTGCAAAGCGGAGACTGGTCTCATCCATTATTGTCATATATCAGGACACCTTGGGGAAACAAGTATTCTCCAGCTCCAGTGTAAGATATTTTAAAACTCCATCACCTTGCCAACACTCACCTCTCCCCACGTCTCTGCATGTGTCCTCTAAGTTCATTTTTACACATACATCTGTATGTTGAATGCTATGACAGGTTGGGGAAAAGTGCCACAAGTCCTCTTTGTCTCCTTGTCACTTGTGAGAACTGTGCATTAAACACGGAGGAGACCAGGCTGTCTAAACTTGGAAAGCGGTGGACACGGTCAAATGAAGCACGAGGGCGAAGTGTCAGCTCGCAGATTGAAAGGGATCTCGCTGTGACCTGCCCAACTGACCTGGGTTCAGCTTCCCAGGTGGGCTGCCATGCACTAATAAGGCCAACTGATCCACGTTCAGACATTAAGTAGCTGAAATCACACAACAGCTGGGTTAACAATCCCTGCCAATGGTGTCACCGACCTGAGCTCAAGTGGCAGACAGGTTAATCACAACACAGGCGCAACAAAGAGACATCGCAGTGACCTCATGCACATCTGGACCTTTGGCTTTTAGACAACAACAGACACTGACGACAGAACTGAGCTAAGCTTCTTGCAAGTGTTGCCATAAATATGTTTTATGCTCTGCCACAGTGTCGTCTGTGTGTATGTATGTAGAAACAAATACGAAAACAGTCACTGAAATAACATCATACCTCCTGACTGCATCATGAGGTTTCCATTTTCAATGAAGGTGCTTATTTTGCGTGTTTTCCTTTTGCGGTTTTGTTAATTCGTGGGTCAGTCATGAATAATTTAATGGGAATTTTTAGGAGTTTTGTGGCGTACTGCGGAAAATCGTGTGAGACGTACGCTGTAGAGCATAAAGAAAAGGTAAAAGTTTAGGAAGTCAATAAATGTGTATATGCGTTGCTCTGTTGTTTTGTGCGTTGTTTGCTGTTTTTACCCTAGAGTGATAAACTGTGAATCCCCTTATCATGAGTCCAAAGCGTAGAGCTTCTAGTGCTTCTGAAAGTGCAACATAAGAAAGTGATGACGCTACAAGAAAAGGGTGGATTTGCTACTACGGAGGGTCAATTCGGCTGCTGTAGTTGCTCGTCATGACAGTGTTAACAAGTCAGTATATCAAGAAGAAAGAAAAGTAAATCCACAATGTTGTTTCTGTAGCTGTGAAACATATGCATGTTGTGTGAGAGCCCAATATCTCTGTGTATAAAATCATACATTTATGTGTCTGGAGGATTGCTATAAAAGTCCTTGTATGTTAGCGTAAAGGAAAGAGATGGCGACGCCCCTACAGGTACAGGAGGGAATTACTCTCCCCTGACAGGATCTGGCAGTGCAAGCGGCTCTTTCTCCACTTTGTCATGACTAAAACCACTTCTTTAGTAAAGGAAAACTAGCCGATGAGAGGCTCATTTTATCCTCCGGTGTACGACACATATCTAATACTTTTTAATATGGAGTTCTTATAATCAGATGCACCCACGGGAGACAGAGTTGACAGGACAATCAAATCCAACTTCTGTAGCCTTGTAATAAAGTGCTGCATCGCAGGCAGTGCCCTAAATTTTCATTACAAAACCATATGCATAATTCATAAAATGGTGTCTGCAATGTGTGTATGAACATTCCTGCACACAAATATATATACATACATAGAAAAACATATGAGTTTATTTGGGATATTGCAAATCCTGCACAGAGCTGAAGCTAGGTTTCTCCCTAATGACTGTCCAGTGTATCAGTGGATGTATTGACAAAAGCAGAGTCCTATCTGAAGAATATTTAAAACTGGCTAAATTCTGTGTAACAAAAAAATTAATCTCATACCTCTCATTTTGTATTTACTTACACGAGGAGGAGATTTGTTTTTCATCCATTATCTATGGTGCTATGGGGCTGATACATAGAGACAACCAACTCCCATTCACACCGATGGTTGATTTAGATTCTCCAGTTTAACTAATCTGCATGTCTTTAGAGGTGCAAGGAAACCAGAACACCTGAAGGAAACCCACACAGGCACAGGGGAACATGCAAACTCCACACAGAAAGGACCAAGGTCAGCCGATCTGAACCCAAGACCTTCTAGCTGTGAGAGAATAGTCCTAAGCACCAAGCCACCCTGCTGCCCACTATTTATACAGTATCACGGAAAGGCTTAGGGGCAAAATGAAAGGACAGAACTTTTCAACTTCCTGGGTTACTTTCAATCTTGCAAAGGCTGCACCATCCGTGTGTAATAAGGACCATTAATCTCATCCTATGAGTTATACTGTATCTGCACATTCACTCTGACATGAAACAGGAACTGACATAAATGCTACAACATTCTCACTACCACCAAAACCATGATGGCTCAGGAGATAAACAGATCTGACAGACACAGCTGGAGACGTGGGGATAAAAGCGGTAAGTTGCTGCGTGTTAAGCCTGAGTTGGAGAGCAACGCTAATGAAATTAGACACACGTAATGATGTTACTATCCAACGTTCAGTCAGTTCAATATGCAGATAAGACAAGTAATTTTTTACTCCATTCACCGTGGCATCAAGATTTGGAACAACTGGGATTTGTTAACCTGTTGCAGACCTAACAGTTAGCAAACGCGTTGTGTGGTGTGAGACAGTTAAAACAATATTAACAAATTGAAATAAAACATGGCTTTGAAAAATGCTACATGTATGTTGTTAAAAAACTGAAAAGAAAAAAATATCTGTAGGTGAAAGGAAATCCAACCCACTCATGTAATGATTTTTTATGTGCTGCTTCACAGAGTAAAGTCATGATTGTCGGCGTTTATTCAAGGTTATCTGCTGACTGCTATGGCTGGGACAAAGAACGGCTTCATACAATTTGATACAAATATTTACCACCTCCTTCGCCATGTATGAATAGAACTTTCGCTTTGTCACAACCACCATTGTGAGCTACATCGCAAATTTGGAGTTAATTTCAAGATGCACGCTTGTTGACCCTGCTACTTTTCACTCATGTGAATAGAAGTCACCTCCTATTCAGCCCTACAAACGCTCCAAATGTGTTTCCTGTCGCCTTCCTGTTACTGATACCTCACCGATACCTGACCGATGCCTGGCCGATATCTGACTGATTCCGGACCGATCCCTCACGGATCCCTCACAGATTAGCTCAGCCTCATTGTCATTCGCTTTAAAATAAACTTTGACTTTTATTTGCTTCCCAGATTGTGTGTCTGTGTATGTTCCTTTGTGTTTGAGCAGTGTGAGCTTAATCAAGGTTGAATGTTTTGTTTTGAATAGAAACATTGTGTACCATTCTAACAAAACGAAAATAGATAATCATATTTTCCATTTTAAAAAATTGCAAGAAAAGTCCTTCTGAATAAAGTAAAAAAACAAAGATTGATGTTATGGATATCTCTATTCTTCAGTTATGACAGTGTGGGAAATGCACAGCAAAATATTATTTTAAGACTTGAACCAAATAAAAACAAAAAAAAAACTGCTTCTTATAATTCTTTTTGAAGTAACATTTTTGAAGCTACGGACCAAGATGGAGCCCCAGACCGCCCTTTGAAAACACCTGATTTACCGCTTTCCAAGACATATTATGTAATCATGGCGTGTTTAATGTGTTCTTGGGAGGCGTGATCATGACACAGAGATATGTGGACAGCGTGAGAGAGGTTTGTGGACAGAGAGCCTGTGGCAGAGCTGCAGGGGGACTAACGGACGCGAGATGGGGGTGGCTTTGATGTCTTTGAAGCCCGTCAGCTTTGTGATGTACCTTAAATGTTTCCCTATCTGTGCAGTATCTGCGCTCAGTGATTCTCCAGCGGTACGCCTAACCCACTGTCAGGTCCAGATTCCCCAGTGACCCCACACAGTCTGATCCTATAGCTCCTTTAGACGCGGTCTTTTCAGGAGAGGACAGAAAGAAAAAATAAATCACATATCTTCACATTTATGTGGACGTCCATTTTTCTAGTGATGAGTGAGCCGCCCCCTGGACCTTTGACTCCCCTCTCTCTGTGTCATAGTTCAAGGTTTCGGCTGATGCTAACAGCGAAAACACGGTGATTGGTTTGCGGCCCACCGCGGTGGAACGGCACCGTGGCAGACTGCAGCGTCTCCTCCCTGTGACCCAAACCAAACACAGTGTCACACCTGAGGCACAAAGACCGTCAAGCGCACTAATCTGCAGGTGCCAGAGTGCTCTGCACAAAGTGCCCTGGTATGACAGTCCGTTCCCCTTGTAATTACACCATCTTGGTTGGAAGCATTAAATATTCATAAGCCATCGGCCAAATCTGTTTCACATGCAGCAGGAACGCACCATTTTTGTTTTCTATTCTTCTTAGTCCTTATTCATGGTTACATTTTTAACTCCTATCAGGACTTTTGTTTCACACCTGAATTGCATTTTTTACTTTCTTTTTTTCATTGTATAGTATCATCTGTTTGTACATATCAAGTTTCAGAATAGTTTAATCGTATTTGTCCATGACGTTGACTGTCTACAGGGAAGGAGAGATATGTTTCGTTGTGCTGTTCGTGACGATGTGACCTCTAAACAATAACAGTAACACAGATTTCTTCTGTGATTTGTCCAGCAGCGCATGTAAGCGGAGCTGAAAACCACAAATATCCCACAGGATTAAGGCTGAGAAATATTAAAGCATGGGTGCCAGTTGGGTTAAATCAGTGGGAGTGAGGTGCATTTAATATGAGAGATGGGTCAATTCAATATTCCCAGCTTTATTGCTCCTGTGTGCCTTTAAATACACACCAAACACCATCAGTGTAAGGGAACAAACATACGAGGACAAAACACTATTTGCTCATTTCAGAAAATTGAAAATTCTGCCCTTCGACGTATGTTCGATAATCTACACTCAAAACAGAAATGTGAGTTAATATTAGCTGCAGTTCATATTCATGTTGTAGCTATAATTCCAAATAACCTAGACATTACATAACGTAGATATTGTAACAACGTGTTTCAACCAGTCATGTGACCACCTAATAAATTGAGATCAAGAAATCTAAACAAAACCACAGTAGTACAGCTAACCCATACTGTACACAGTAAGTAATTAAGTATTTTACTTTAAAAGAATGGCTTTTGAGCAGATTAAAATCTATGTTACAAAATATTGTCTACATACAATTAACTTATTGTGAAATGTTATGAAGTGTTTAATTTGCAGTTGAGTACTGCAGTGTGTGATATAGTACCAGGTGCCAGTTTACACCACTTGTCTGTTCGTCTAATAAAATAATAAGCAATAAAAAAACAAATTACATTTCTATTTTTATGCTAAATTTGATTGGTATTATATATCTAACATAATATAAATTAAAATACAAGTTACTGCATTTTATATTATTTTACATACAAATGATCATATATTGAATATATCAATAAAATAGCAAAGAAATCTGTCACGTTAAATTTAAGCTCGTGGGTTAATTGCTGGATATAAATTGTGAAGGAAGATTAAGGAAATGACATCCTTACCTTTGTGTCACAGGGCTGTGCTGTGTTTCCAATATTGCATGAAAATATTTATCTGTGTGTGTGTGTGAGGGAGCTGGGAGGTACATATGTTTACATCCCCTGAAACCAATATCTAATATTACCTCATAACAAAGACCTGAGATTGGAGAGAGCCACATCCAATAGGAGAAAATGTTTATATAGCAAAAAACACGAGTATGTGCACATGAATGATCACGTTTCAGTGTGGAAACCAACGGCATCTGAATCAATGCGTTAAATCATATGGAACCAATAGAAAACAAACGATGAGTTATTACATGCAATGAGCTGACATTTTGATTAAAATCAATGAATTCCGCTGCCCATTGATAGTTAAATGGCAGCAGCAATAAAAACGTGTCAAAACTAGAATTCATAAATGTAATAAGTCCATCTCCTATTCTGTTAAACAGCGTGCATGCATGTTGTCACTGCTCCCCTCCTCCTGTTGACGTTTTTCGTACTTTGTATCACTTTGAATCTGGTTCATTGTATTTTTTAAATCATCCAAGCAGAATCCCTCTCTGCAGTGAATTCATGATGAACGCTCGTACAAGACCCGAGCCTTCTCCTCCAAATACAAATATATAAGCACTCGGGCTGTGGTCCTTCTATGCCCATTCATTTTTTATTATCCTGCAAAATGGCTGGTTTAATATGTGATGAATACGCAGTACAAAAGAGTATCATCCAAATGAAATGGCTTTATAAGAACCAAACTGAACCAAAAAGTGCATTGCTCTCCACACACATTATCCTCCAGCAGCATCTGTGCCAAAGCCTGACATTGTCCATATGTACAAAACTGAGGACAAGAATGCAACACAATGATTCTCCATTCCCTCCTATTGTAAACCTGAAAGAATGGATATTCAAGGATGTGGTTGCTTACAAATGCTTACAAATTCTCTCTTACTGATATTTACAACAGCAGGATATTATATTTTTGTTCTTGTTTTCTTTCTAGCATAACTTCATCCTTAACCCTTCTTTCAGACTGCGGAAGACAATGCTAAGGGGACAGATTGACAGCATGATGACAGTTTGAACGGTGGGTGGATTTATGGCAAACACCAATCAAAGTGATGTTTACAAAATAAGTTATTGCTTCGACAGGGATCTGCGTGTGTTTAGATAGATAGATAGATAGATAGATAGATAGATAGATAGATAGATAGATAGATAGATAGATAGATAGATAGATAGATAGATAGATAGATAGTATTCTCCTGTATGTTTGGATTAGTCACATGTATATTACTGTGTCTATGGAATCATATCATCACATGTCATCTCTTTGAAATAAAGATGCGTGTTAGCCCTCTGATAAGTAGGGTAAACCTTGTTTTATGCCCAATGAATACTGGGATAAACTGGGATACGAGCCTGCCTGGGATAAGCCTGCATGTAAAAAAAAAAAAAAAAAAAAAAAAAAGGATTTTACGAATACAGCTCCGTTACACATAATATGCCTATCAAATGCATTTTCCATTCCATTGCTTTAGTGGTGAGCAAAGGCCCAAATTGTCCAAGAGTTTAACCTCTGGGTACAAATAAAGTAGAATAAAACCCTGAGGCTGAGGTGCTGAAACAAACAGGATGGGTGAGGAAAAACCATGTAACTAATCCTCATATGTAAACACACTAAACAACAGATATAAAATTATCCAGAGAAGATATTCTGTTCCCTGTCCCTCCTGTCCAATTACCTAACCTCTTGTTTGTTTTTTAAGCTTTAGTTTTCAGAGAGACTTGCAAGTTGTCAGGCGAAAAAAAATACAAGCGGTGTGCAAATAAAATGTAAATATTCTTTTACGTTTCCGGCACTCTGAGCTGATAAGAACACATGTGAGACAGTGACTGGGGTCTTGTAAAATGTGAGATGATCCTAGTCAAATATCATGTGAGGAACGCTTGATTTTAGAAGAAAGTTTAGGCAATGCATTGAGTATAAATTTTAAAAAAAAACCCTGAACATGCATTAAACATGATTATCCATGATGGGGGGAAAAAACAACGAGGACTATATAACATTAATTCATCTACTTTCAAATTCAACAAGTAAAAGAATCCAGGATGATTATGATGATGAAAATTCTTGATTATGGTGAGGAGGGTCATAAATATGCAGGAAAAGTTTTATTTCATAAAACACTGTACACTATTTTGGTGGGTTTCCTCCCTGGATACCTTCTACCATTCTTACGTAAAAGCTCAAAGCCTTAGAAACGTTCAAGATTATATAAATAAAATTCTCATCCTGCTGCATTGAGTAAAAGACTCACATTATTCAAATCCCTCCTCCCTCCCTTTTCCTACAGTTTCCACAGTTTACCACAGGACCAAACACTTGGACCTCTTCTCCACTGTTGATGAAGTAACTTAATTGGCCCTATTTAAGTGATCTAATAAGCCATGGCCGTGTTTTGGGCCGAACATAATTTGAACCAATCAGCACCTCACCTGCCTTTAAATTTAATGGCAAAGTGCTCCTGGATGCGGTTCATTGTTATTTAGAAAGTGAAGTCTACACAAAAAAACTTTTTCATGGCGCAACAGGGCAGACAGATTTGAAACAGACTCTCGCTCCTGCACGAGATGAAAGCGCGCGGGCAAATCATCCATGAGAGGGGCTCTCAACCACCAAAGGAATATAAGATTTTATCGGACTTTTTAATGGCTGTAACCCACAGAAGACAGTCCACAAATGGATATTTCACATTGCATAAACATGTAATTGTTTTTATTTTTAATTTGTGTTTCGTAAAGTCATATCCACAAAAATACACAGCGATTTGCATACAACTCACAAAAAAACGTGTGCGTTCTAATGAAAGCTAGCACACCATTTCGGAACTTCGGTGTGGTCAGTGGAATTCCTTCAGTGAGCCTTGAAATGTGTCCATCTCTCCATTATATGTGAGTAAAGTGGAATTGTACCGGTTATTTTCTGCCATCCAGTCACACTACATGTAGGATATATTTCAATTGATGAAATCACAATATTCATCTGAAGTATTCGTCTGCACTGTGTGATTACGCACACCTCTTCCAGCGTGTGTATTTTGCCTTATTTGGCGTCTATCAACAAAGGGAGTCCTACCTGCCTCTACCTGCTGCGTGACGCACATTTCCATATATTGAAATCACTCTCGGAGAAGACGTGGGAGTGTCAGACGCGTTTACTGTCGCATAATAAAATGCGACGCAAGAACACAAGACAACATTGGAACACAAAAATGTGAAATTTAACACCAAACTCAGCATGTGCCCCAGTGCGATTGTATTTAGTATTTTTTACCATACCAATTAAATGAAACTGTCAAAATGAAATGCAATAATCCGCGCCACTGTGTCTAACAAGGAGAGTGCTGCCCCACGATATCTATGCGCCAACAATTTGCCTGACCACTCCTCATTTTAATACCAGCACACCCATGGGCGCACGGATGGGCGCAAGTATATTTGCTATTTACACAACGTGGACGCTAGGCATGGAAATGACAACTGCGTAGGGGTGCGATAGCAGTAACAGGTGCGTTGACAATTTGCTCCACCTTGCAACGGGCATACAATATGGAACAAAATCTTCATCTGATGATAAAACAGACTGATGTGAATGAACCTGGACTGACACCTTGAATATGATTTGGTCATTTTCTGCACCTTAAATGAGATTTGTGGTTATTTTCTATTACCCAAGCCCACGGCTGAAAGAAGTAGCCTTGATTGAAGGAGGATCATTAAAAAGTTCTATTTTTACTTATCATGTCAAGAAAATCACACCTTGCTCTCTATTCAGCCTACCTGAGGTATTCTCCACAGCCTCACTCCCTCTATTTGATTAACAGTGTTGGAAGCTGAATAAACATGTGAAATAATCTTAAGAGTATAATGATAAATGCAGGCTTTCATTGCCTTTTGGGAAATGAGCAAAAAGCTGGAGACTGGAGCATCTCTGTGGAAGCTGTGCTCTGCCGGCTGTAATAAATTGGCTGTTTATTACGTTACAGGAAATTAAACAGTGGCCCAGGAAAGGCTGCACATTCAATTTAAGCTCCTGAGGAGAGGAAGAGGTTTTTATACCAACAATAAAGTCACTCCAGCATTTTTACAGAAGAAAGTGGAATGCCTCCTTAGAAAATGCCTTTGTGTTGCCTATAGCCTTTGCCAGCCTTTGTTTCTTTAAAGTCAAATTTGCTCCCTTATCTTAATCCTCGTTAACGCTGTTCGCCTGCTGGAGTCTGATCTCCACTAATGACTTAAAGGAGCCGGGTGATAACACACACCGCTGTGCCTCACTTTCATCACTTCCTACTGAGGACTAAATGTCAAGAAGGACAAACAGCGATCATTGTAATCACGCATGTCATTCACACCAATGGCAGTGGCCTGGTACGATTACAGTAGGCACATATAAAAATATTTTCACATTTTTAAAAAATGTATTACATAAAGAACACGCAAAGGCATCAACAATAGGAATAAAAAGCTTTCATCTTGCGCGGAGTTATGGAACCTTATTTCTGCCATTTGACTTAGAGACTCATAATTAGAGATGAAAACTGGAAATTTTGACTTTGGAAAAGTCTTTGGAGTATTTTTCTCATAATTATGACTTTCCAAAGTCAAATTTTGAGTTTCATCTCCTAATTTTGAGTTTTTAAGTCAACATTTAATTTTTACCATTCGGAATAAATGAGGATATGTGGCAACCATTTGACCACAGAAATGGAAAAAGCAAGGGAGAGGAAAATGCAACAAAAATGTCCCCTGACCTGAGCACCAACAACACCTCCTCAGAATGTCAGATGTCAAATAACCAAAAGTTTCACAATAAAACATCAGTTGGGAAATGACAAGCGTATTGAAAAAAGAGTGCGCAAAGTTTTTTCTGTTTGTTTTTATTTTTTTTAAATGGCTCTTTCACCTGATTTGGATAACAAATTACGGAACACTTAACAAATAGAGGAGTCAAAATATGGTGCCAACATCTGGACAGCTT